>JACCGJ010003372.1:0-18807 GCA_013407085.1 Atriophallophorus winterbourni
TTCATTCACAGTTCATCACTGCTTTCGTACAAAAATTTCAAATCGCGATTCGGCACTTGAGCGTATTGCAGAGCATGTGTTTGTATTAACGCTAATGGTATCATCAAATGTAATTCAAATAATCGATTGGAATATGTTTAGGACCGATCGTGTATTCATAATGCAAAGAAATTTGAGTGCAATCGGTTAGAGCAGTTTTGGGAAACGTTTCACTTCTGACACAGAAACTTCGTCAGATCAAAAACTGCTCTAACCGATTGCACTCAAATTTCTTTGTAATTCAAATAAATTACACAGACACACTCAGCAGGCTCTTTTACATCACCGAATGTTGCGGATACGACCAATTTCTATCGACGTAATTTATTGTTCTACGTAATCTCAGAACGCGAAAATTGACGTATACATTATCTCTAAACGAAATTATGTTGCAAACGTTATCTTCTCAAAGTATCTCGCTAAAAATGAACTAATTACGTTCCAATTCCATTAGCAGGCCGTCACGCAACAGTTGAATTAGTACCCGGATACCTTTTGTCCTTTTGTCAAACGTTTAAAATGGTGCGCGTTGAGCAAGAAAAAGCAGACCAACAGCATAGTTGGGATAATCCATCGATCCGGTAGCGCTCCTATTCAACATGAAAAGAAAAATCGAAAAAAATATTGTTGACATGTTCATAAAAATAGACTGGTTGTAAAATTTTCAATGCCTAATCGTGGTTTGATGAAGTATAGCCTTTTTACCATCAATAAACTCTCCACGATTCGAGTAAAGAAAGGAAAATGAAGGTTATGCTTGAAGAAATATAACCACAATTGTTTTACTAAAATTTCGCGCGAGCAAGCAAACTGAAATAGGTAAAGGTTTAAGAAGCATAGCAGGATCTATAGTAGATAAATGCCTTAATAAGGATAGCATGAAGTGAAATGCTTGGGAGTACGAAGCAATAGCTTTCGGTGACCTAAAACAAACCTCTCAAAGTCAAAGTTCAAAGTTGTAATGGTCTAAAAAGCATTTAGCTCAACAATAACCATAGGATCGAGTTATGAGTTATATACAATAAAAAAGAAGAAGAACAGGGAAACTCATGTAATGCAAATCGTATCAAAACTGTGGTTTTCTCTCAAGTATTTGTCCAAATTAGCTTTAAAAATATCCAGGTTGGCTGAGTGTGTAACAGTGGAGAGGACGGTGTTCCATGTGAAACTTACACGTACAGCATACAAATATCTTCGACAGTTCAGTCTTGAAGTAGGAATAAGCACTGTAAGTACATGTTTCCAACTGGCACGGGGTGGCGAGTGTGTGAAAGCTAAATTTCAATTTGCAAATGAGGATTTATCCTCAAATTCGCAAATAATTGGGCTTAGCACAAAGTCAGATCGGCGTTCGAATGTCAGGTCACGGATACGCATACCTGATGAGCGGCAATAACCGCGAAACCGGTTGTGTGCTTCTGTCCTGCTTTTCGAACGTCATATACTACTTATTAGTATAAATCTGGCTTAAATCAAAAATTAACCATCGTGCTGTTATTGGAATGTTGAAAAATATTCCAAACAGTTACCGGTGCTGCAATGCACCACTTATGGGACTTAGCTTAGTCCCCACATTGGAAGCTAAATTTCAATTTGCAAATGAGGATTTATCCTCGAATTCGCAAATAATTGGGTTTAGCACAAAGTCAGATCGACGTTCGAATGTCAGGTCACGGATACGCATACCTGATGAGCGGCAATAACCGCGAAACCGGTTGTGTGCTTCCGTCCTGCTTTCCGAACGTCATATACTACTTATTAAAATAAATCTGGCTTAAATCAAAAATTAGCGTGTGAAAAGTTTGGAGAAGGGATGGCTATGGACGTGCATAATGTTGTACATCAGTATGAGGTCACCTCTTAGTCGACGGCAGCGAAAGTCGAAAAGATTGAAACTCCTCAAACGTTCTTCGTACGGTTTAGCAGCTAGTTCGGATACAAGCTTTGTGGTTCGGTGGTAAATACGCTGCAGAAGATTGATGTCTTTCTGAATACAGTGTGACCAAGCATGAACAGCGTACTCCATCGTTGGTCTCAGATAGGTGTTCATGATACGGGGCACCGACTGATTCGTGAATCTTCCGAAAATTCGTTTCAATAACGCCAATACTTGTGACGCCTTTTTGTATACCGCTTTGCACTACAGTGAAGTCTTCAGACTTGAACTGGTCCAAACACCCAAATCCTTCTCTTCAGTTGTCCAGACGAGTTGGTGGGACCCAAGAGTGTAGTTGTAATTAACAGTCTTTCCAATGTTTAACACCTTGCACTTTTGGAAGTTGAAGGGTAGTTTGTTTCTCAAAGACCAATCGTGTAATGTGTTTAGATCCTTCTGCAAAGTTTCACAGTCATCATTTGTACGTATGCTTCTCCAAAGCTTTATATCGTCTGCAAATAACATAATCTTGCATTTAACACGCTCGGGAATGTCGTGTGCGTAGATCAAAAACAAAATCGGTCCGAGGACCGAACCCTGGGGCACTCCGCTCGTAATTTTGAATGGTTTCGATAAGGCGCCGTCAACTCTGACTTGGGCACTCCTGTCGCGTAAATAGTTTTCTAGCCAAGCAAGAAGTTTTCCTGTTATCCCGTGCATTTCAAGTTTCTGGATTAAAATACTATGATTGACGCGGTCGAAAGCCTTTGACATGTCTAAAAAGCATGTGTGGATGGAGTAACCATTGTCCACACACTCAGTCCAGTCGTTTAAGGTGAGCAAGAGGTTAGATAGACATGAGTGATGTTTCCTTAAACCGTGCTGTTCAGTCGCAAGCAGTCTATTGTTTTCGAGGTGATGGGTGATCTTTTCCGCTACTAAACTCTCTAGCACTTTAGAAATTACTGGCAACAACGTAACTGGTCTATAATTCGCAGCGTCAGATCGACTCCCGCCCTTGTAGATTGGCGTGATGATGCCAGATTTCCATTCCGCGGGAACGATACTATTTTCGAGCGAAATTTGGAATAATGTGCTGAGTGGACCACACAATAAGGATACGCATCGTTTGAGGATAAAAGGCGTGATTCCATCTGCTCCTGGTGACTTTGCGGTATTCAAACAAAGAAGTCTGAGCATGACACACTCATTGTTTATTGAGATTTCATTTAGTAATTCATTGGAAAAGCCGATCGAATGCGGCGTAAGATGCACTGATTCCTTGGGGCAAAAAACTTTGCTGTAGTAACCTGCAAGAACTTCGGCAGCCTCGAACGCAGTCGTAGTTAGACCATGAGGTGTGCGTAGTGCTGAGATTCCTGGCTTAATTTTTGATGTAGTGTTAACGATCTGGTACAGGACTTTGGGGTTTCGCTCCATCATGGTCAGTAGTCTTGCCTGATGAGACTGCTTATCCTCGGTGATAAGAGAGGTGACCTTGTTCCTCAACAGACGATATGTTTCCCAATTATCTGGCATCGGATTGTGGACATAGTTTCTCCATGCATCGTTGCGTATCTTAATCCACTTCCTTGTGCGGCTTCTCAATGTGAAGGTAAATCGTTTTTTCGCTGTCTTTGGCACAAATCTGGAATGTAGGTTTATTTCATCACACAGCTTTTCTTTGAAGTTTACCCAAGAACGATGCACGTCCGTGGTGTCTGGTTTCCAGTCAGAAATCGTTCGAAGAGCACTGTGAAGACTTCCAATATCCAGTTGTAGTTTTGTTTTGTTGATGTCATTCGTTCTCTCAGCTTGACAAACATAATCGAATAAGAGGACCAGGTGGTCGCTAGAACCCAATGGAGTTTCGTAGCCGAGATTTTCGACGGCGTGTTCCTCACTTGTTAGTATTAGATCCAGGACGGATGGCATGTTACCATCTCTATATCTAGTGTTATCAAATACGTGGTTATAAAAAGGAATATCGAAGATCAGTGCTTGAAACGCATCGTCGAGCGAATTCGTCGAAAGAGCGTTTTTCTTCATTAAGTTTGGAAGGTTGAAATCTCCCATAACCAGGAGTGGCGCTTGAAATTTGGCAGCCAGAAGTCGAATTTTCTGGAGTAGTTCAACATTGTGCGCGTCACTTGCGCTTGGAGCCCGATAAATCACGCCAACAATGCAGTCATCTCCAGTTGTCAGCTTAATTGAGCACCACAGAGTATCTTGTACACGTAGGTCAATATCGTCAATTTCTCTGCATGATGACTGTTGATTGTAGTAAAGTGCTAAACCACCGCCGCGTCCCGTACGGTCTTGTCGGAGAAGAGACATTCCTTTTAATGCCAATTCATTGTCTGATAAATGAGGTTCAAACCATGTTTCGGTAATTGCAGCTAAGTCCGGTGAGTGCTGTATACATACAGTATCAAGCTCCTGTGATTTCTTTCTCAGACACTGCTCGTTCGTTTAGAGACACTTTATGGTTTTATGGGTTAACAATGATGGACAATGTGAGAGACTAGTTTTAGTTCCAAGTTGTGATATATTTGGCAAAGATTGAGGGTTAGTATGCATGAATTCAATCCGGTTCACACGATACAGCTGAGGCGTTGAAGTCATTTCTACTTTTCCGACTCGGCATGAGTCGGACACTAATCGTTTTTAGAGAGCTAATTGAAATGATTTGACTTGGGCTTGTGAGTGGTATATTGTCTGCAGGATCTAGTTTATTTGCTTTCGAGGCACTCATTCTGACACCACATGGTAGCTTGCGACTGTTTTGAGTCCATTGTGCTCAAATTAAATCAACCATATTGCAAGTCAGGAAGGTGACTTTAAGCGGCCGGGGTCCATCCCCTTTGTATTGGATGGACTTGGGTATCCTGAACGTATCTATTGCGACAGTTTCATTCACATCGATAGTTTCGGATATAAACTTCCATTGTTGTCGATCCTGTTTGATTAGAAGCAAACGCTAAATTCACGATGACAATTATCGCAAACACATAATAATCCGAGTTCCTGAGAAATTAGCAAGTGGACGGTTAGTGGACAAATCAAGGGACAGAAATAGATGGCAAACATTAGCAGCCCGTGAAGGATGTGCAACTTCGTAAGGTCGGGTGGGATGGACCGAAAATTTCACGGGGAAATCAACGCGATAAGAAGGTTCATTATATTGTGGACTGAAAATGCGCGTATACTTGTTCGGTTGGGCTGTGATTTGTGCTGTCGTTCACTTGAGAAACCTTTGTATTGATAGAATAGGACGATAGAATTTCAGTTAGGAAGAATCTCAATTTTTATGAAATTACATCATTTTCTTCTTTGGCATTGCTGCTCATAAGGCAAGTTCAGGCCAGTGTTCAAGGGATTTAGTACGGCATTCACAGCATGGATGTGTGTATGAATCCGCGTTGATGTCTTGAAAATTCCTCTTTCGATCCAGCAAGATCAAACGAACTGGAGAAATTTATTTCCAACCCTACACCCGTGTTCCTTATCCAGATTTTTGTGTCATAATTTTCCTGTGATATTTTTTGTTTGTTCTTTAAATTAAAAATAACATTTAAACTAAATGTTAAATCTGTGAGAGTTTTCTTTCCCGAACATTGTTCCTTTGTTTAACTGCACTTGGGCTTCCGCACATTTTGATTTGTCCGTTACCCGTGTTTACCGTTATTGGAAAACGGTATTTTTTTGTGCTCTCAACTGAGCTGTTTGACTTCCGTTTATTGGACGCGTTGGGTTTGCATTGAAACCTGTATTCGATTACCGTTGAGGTTTGTTATATTTTGCTTTTTAATCGTCTTTGTCAATATAGTACAGCGTAAATTGACGTATTGTTCTGATTTGGGATCGATTCGTAAACGCTCGTCACTCCCGGTATAAGAATCTCGTGGCTTGTAGCAGGTAACTAGTTTCCGTGACAAAAACTATTCCCCAGTGACGAGTCGTCGCTACAATGTGGGTTTACTGTGATAATGGTTGCCACTATTGTTGTTTGGGAGACGTGTACAAACTCTATTGGGCATGTTACTTGCGATTCGTCTACGCCAGAAAAATGATACACAATCTCTTTCCTGGGATAGGTGCCCATATCATACCTAGAACACTCAAAAGATAAATACAAACAAAGCTATTCGAATGTGCCAGCCTGGAGAACGATTTATGAACGCGTAATTGCAATGGGTCAACGGAGGACGGTAGCCCATGTCGTTTTGCGTTGGGTGGGTTCGAGTCCCGCCCGAAGCGGATCATATGCGCTGATGCTGAGCTCAAATAAGAAGGAAACTATTATGGACCGTCATGAATACTTCGATGGGCTTGGCACGGATGAGTAGTCACATGCGTAAATACAACTTTTCAAATTTCACAATATTTTTGAGCTTTGTGCGAATTGCAATATCCTAGTAATTAATATTTACCTCGAACGATTGTTGTTGGTGTTACCCGCATATTGCTTCAACGTATGGCACATTTTAAACTGACACACTATCAGAGTCTAGTAGCGAATCGTATAAATGTATTCCGTTCAAAAGTTGTATAAGTAAATCATACCATATCGTGCTGCTTTTCTCTAATAATTCTTAAAGGTTGAAGGTTCAAAATATTTTTACACATTAATATGACACGTCTCAGAATGCATTATAATCATTCTTTTTAAAATGATTTTCGGAACACAAATTCGTGTTATTTGCCTGGATTGTAAACTAGAATGCAAGCTGTAGCTGTGTTAAACACTGGCGGCTTTCATTCGTAAATTTCAAACACTTTGCATAATTTCTCATCAAAGGAAGCCTAGGCTTCAAAATGTTCAGTGCCTGTGGTTCAATCACACTTGGTTTATTACAAACTACTTCGGTCGTGGGCATTGATTCTACACGTTGGGAAAATTTTGCTCTTTACCGCTCACTTCGGAGACATTGTGTAAAGCGTCATGTCCAAGTTGGTGAAGAGCAGATACAGCTCTTGGCTACTGAACGCAGATCACGCCACCGGCGTGCTTGCGCTGATCGGCCGAGTATTGCTTATTGCTGTGAGCGCTGAGGGAGAGATTGTCACTCTCGAATCGGACTGTTCAGTCATTCTAAAAGCTGCGGAGTATGGAACCACCATGCGTTTGTGATGTACATCCATGGTCGATGTTGACCGACGGAGACCAACAACAACAATTTGGGGCCTGAAAATCAGTCGAATACAGGGAATCAGTCGCGTACAGGCTACGGTGTGAACGTACAAATTTGTGTTCTCATACTTTTGGATCTTATTGCTCGCTCTATTGACGGATCTAGACGGTTCTTATATCATTGAACTCGTCTCAACTTCCTCATTTGGAACATACTATTTTCAAGTCGGAGAAACGTGAATTCTTGAAAATCAAAACTTCCAGTTTCTACCCAACATTGCATCCGCGTGCAACATTGATTCCAATCCAGAATAACGCAACAACTCGGATACCATCAAGAAGATCTCGCTATTTGGTATTTACTGACAGTTATTTCAACACTGTCAGATCAAATCTCACAGAACAGCCTTTACGTGAAAGTGTACGCCATTTTACTGTCCGTTTGATTGCACTGCATCGCATCCACTAGTTCTTGCACTACACCGAGAGAAACCGATCGATAATCGACCGCTTCGCTCAGTGTATCGACTCGATCTCGCGAAATTGTAACGATGACTGACAACGTGACCTTAAACGGACCCGACGTGACTTTAAACGGACCTGACGATGAGGCTTGTAAGAAGTGCAAACTTTGTCAAAAGTTCGTAAGTCCCAGATCGCGTCAAGTTAAATGTTACTTGTGTTCAATTGCAATTCATGCGAACTGTGAAAAGTATTTATCACCTGAATCTGTGACTCTAATTTATAATGAGAAATTACCAGGCATTTGCTATATATGTAATCCATGCAGATTGAAAGTAACTAGTGATTTATCAAGATCCGAAAACTCTGATTCAATTATGGAAAGACGCATGTTCGCTGTAGAGGCGAACCTTAAACGGCTTGAAAACACGTTAGAGTCTTTCCAAACATTTGCGTGTCAGAAAGCGCTGAAACCAGTTCTAAACGCAGTCCCTAACCACATTAACCGCAAGTCTTACAGGGAAGCGCTAGCTACTACAGAAACGCTGATTTCTCCAGAAATCGACCAAAGTCCCTTCCAACAGCTCGGTACGACCGATGAGTCTGCGAATCAGACCTGTAGTCAAGTGAATGATAGTGCTGAATTATCGAAGGATGTGCATAAGCTTAGACCGAAGAGTTTGAACACTAAAACCCCCCAAAAGACAAACATTGATGATCTAACGGTAATTTGTAGTAATCTCGTTGAATCAACTTCGCCATCGCTAAAGCAACGCGAAGCAGATGACAGGAATCAATGGAATGACCTTTGCAGAAGCTTAGACATCACTGCCTCACCTGCGTCGCTGACGCGATTGTTTAGACCCCCGAACTCACCTCGTGCGAACACACCCAGGTTACTGCGTGTAGTGCTCATGTCCGTCCAAGATGTATAAAATATGTTGCTCGCCTCATCCCTCTTAGTTGTAAACAAATCGACTGTGCGAATATTTCCGGACGTTCCTTGGGAAGAACGGCAAAATCGAGGTAATAATCCGGAACTAGCAAAAGAGGCTACAAATCGCAGAGCTGTTATAGTTCATGGTGTACCCGTTTCGAACGAAGTAGAATCCAGCAAACGTCTGCAACACGATTGCAGTGAATGGAGATTTTTACAAGAGATCCTAGGTTCAAAGGGCATAATAACGACTCATGTTATGCGCCTTATACCGAAAAAAGAAACGCATCAGCCTCCTCCTCTCAAAATATCATTCCGCACAGATGAGATGAAGGATAGAATACTCGAGGCGTGGTATCAATGTCGAAAATTTGCACCTCCTGAAATTCGTATTCGGGCTGTATACGACATAAAACGCATGAACACTATTGTTCCTGAAATGACTTCGCTACCAAATCAATCAAATGCACCTGAGACAAAAAACGTGGAGCAGCCGACCAATTCTGGGTTGGCGAATCCACTACTATGAGATCTTCATCGTCAACAAAAATCAAATCTCTATCATGCCGTTACACCAATGCTCAGAGCTTTCTGGGCAAGTTCACTGAACTGTATTCACGTGCGACCGGTGCGTCTTGGGATTTGATTGCAGTGACAGAAACCTGGTTGTGTAATTCTATACACGACTATGAACTTAAAATCCCTTATATGATGATTTACAGAAAAGATCGAGCAACAAAAGGTGGCGGTGTCCTCCTCTACTTACATGAAAGCATCAACTGCACTATACTTTTCTCCCCCGAGTTAGATGTCCCAGATACATTGTTTTACTCTTTTGACTTACATGATAAACGTAAGTGCCTCTTAGCATTGATTTATCGACCCCCTTCTTTATAATCTGCCGCTGACACTGTTCTTTCTAATGCAATACGTTTTGCATTGAAGCTCACTTATTCACATTCGCTCCTCCTCGGTGATTTTAATGTACCGACCCTTGCAACACACATTACAGGTGACGATTCATTTAAAAGCTTTATTCAAGAAATAATGACTTGCACCCCTCTTTACAACCATGTGCAACAACCAACGCGATTTCGATCTGAACAAACCCCATCTAGCCTGGACCTCATTCTTACAAACGAAGAACTCATGATAGAATCTGTTTCCTATACAGCTCCATGTTGTCATGACATTTGATTATACTTATCAATACGAACCAGCAGGAAATACTCAACGAACGTATACAACTGTGAACTATGACTTGCTTCGAGCTCTTACTACTGCTAATCGATGGGATTTCCTTGAACTCAAATCAGCTAAACAAATCTGGGAAACGTTTTACAGCCAACTTCGTATTATCATTGACTTATCATCGAAGGTGAAAATAATATCCAGCAAACAGCGTCCGAAAAAGCTTCTCAGAAGCAGTACTCGGAAATGGATGTGTAAGCGTGACAATACCTGGTCCAAATACTTGGACGATCCGTCTGTGATAACTTGGTGCTACTACACGTTATTGCGAAATAAGTGTGTCTGCCTCATTCGAAAAGACAGAAAAGATTACCAAATCAGTCTTGTCGAAAAATTCATTATAAATCCCAAAGCATTGTATAAACACGTCAACGACCTCCGGAATGTTAAAATGGGAATACCGCCACTGGTCTCTGGTACTGGAATAGTGACGTCATTTAAAGATTGCGCTAACGTTTTCCGACAACAATTTGCATCAGTTATCTCACAAGTGTCGACCCATAGACAGCCCTTAAACTCTGACAGCTGCAGCCTGCCAATTCTTCAGGGGGTGGAGTTCCCCCCAACGTTGTTCAAACAAAATTAATGACGATGAAGAGAACAGGCTCACCCGGTATAGACAATATACACGCAAACATTTTGCACAATCTATCTTCCGAGTTGGCAATACCGACATCTGACGTATTCACGATGATGTTCGAGCAGAGCTTTCTAACAGAAACTTGGAAAACTGCCCTGATTAGTCCCATCTACAAGGGTGGTAAAAGAAATGATCCTTTAAACTATCGCCCGATAGCGTTATTACCAGTGCTATCCAAAGTAATGGAGTCCATAATAGCTGATGCCTTACGGAATCACTTTGAGATTAATAATTTAATCTCCGAGGCACAGCATGGATTCAGGAAAAAACGATCCTGCCTGACAAACTTGCTATTAGCAAAAGAATCTTGGTCTGAGCTACTGGATGCCGGCAACTCCGTGGACGTAATTTATATCGATTTCTCAAAAGCCTTCGATCGTGTGAATCACGAAATACTTTCGTCGAAACTACTCACCTACGGAGTACAGGGTAAACTCCATGCATGGATTAAAGAATGATTGATATCTCGTGAGATGTACGTGAGAGTCAAAAACGAACTATCCGAGTCGATTAAAGTTGCCCGTGGTGTCCCACAAGGATCAGTCCTCGGACCGCTTTTGTTTTTAATATATATAAACGACTTGCCTACTGTATTACAGTCGTCCGTGCTTATTTTTGCTGATGACGCAAAGCTTTGGCGCAAGATAAACTCCACAGACGACACGCAGAACCTGCAACGGGATCTCAATATGATTCACACTTGGTCCATAGACAACGAAATGCCCCTGAATGCTTCGAAATGCAGCCTATTGTCTCTCAACAGCAAGTCGAGCAAAGAATATTATCTTGGTCGCACTGTTATTAAACCCGCCTCCTCCGAAAAAGATTTAGGTGTGATTATCCAATCAGACTTAGGAAACTCAATGCAATGTCGACTGGCTGCCTGCAAAGCTGAAAGCAACTTGGGTCTCCTTAAAAGAGTCCTAGGTTCGTTTGACCCCAATATTGCCTGCAAATTGATTTCAACGTACATCCGTCCTCATGTTGAATATGCTATACCGGCATGGGATCCTTGGTTGAAAAAAGATATTCTGCTATTAGAAACTCCACAGCGCAGAGCGACAAAACTCGTCCTGGGACTATCAAATTATCCATACGAAACGCGACTTAAATTATTGAATTTGCATTCGGCTGAATACAGACGGAAACGAGGAGCACTTATATTCATTTGGACAGTGCTTAATCAAACAAATCATCCTTGCGGTCATTTGTTTCATCTTTCCCATAACACACATCTGCGAGGTCACCAATTAAAACTTTACCAACAGCATAGCAGGTTGAACTGCCGCAAATATGCATTTTCCGTTCGCAATGTGCAACTGTGGAACAGTTTACCTACTCATGTGGTACAATCTGGAACCGTTGAAGTTTTCAAGAAATCACTAGATATCCACATGGACAAGTATGTTTTTTATGTTTGACAATAATCTAACAATATTTTGATATTTTTTTACCATCCGACCCTATGTACATTTTTGTGGGTCTTGTAAAGCATAGCTTTTTACCTGCATATAATCTATGAATAATATTAATTAGAAATTTACCTTGATTCAACTTGGAAAACTCATCTAACAATTTGAGATTTATAATGCAAAGGAATTTGAGTCTGACGAAGCTTCTGTGTCAGAAGTGAAACGTTACCCAAAAACTACTCTAACCGATTGCACTCAAATTCCTTTGCATTACGAATACACGATCGGTCCCAAACATATTCCAATCGAATTTGAGATTCAGTTTTCTAGGACGATTGCCACAACCTTCATTGACGACGAATGCACGAGATTCACTAAGTAAAGTCGTAACTAAATACAATATGAGAATGACCCACTATGTATGTAGTAATGGGCAAACTGTGACGATATTCTGACAAAAGTTTACCCCGATTTACCGATACCTCGATCAAATCCCCATCAATATGTTATTTATATCGATGCTGATCGGTACGTTTTCTATACTGCACTTAATTGGGGACTAATTGGTCGATTAACTATGAATCTTGAAACTTTAATGTTGCATCATTTGTTGCCGAAACATGATTCCCGAATCAGAAAAATCGATTCAGGTGGGGTTGGAATTGATGCACGCGGTAGCGGAAATTCTACCCGAAGATGAACAACACCCAGATTCTTTCAGTAGAAAATCTTTCGCAAAAGAGGCCGTTAATATCAGACAAGAAGGATTAAAGGAAAATACTGAAGCATGATATGTGTCCATGATTCGAAAACGTTTTGTTCAGTAAAAAACGGAGAAATTATGATAGACCTACCTGCAAAATTGAAATACGAAGGCTCGTGTTTATTTTCACAACAAATCTTAAGTTGTGTAGATTTATGTGGTAGCGCAATTAAGATAATTTTGGGTGTGACGTGAGAAGGCATGGAGACGATTCAATACTTTGGTCAATGCTGGTCATCGATACTTCAGAAAATCAACCGAAAAATTGAACTCCACTCAAAATATGTTTCAAAACAACTGAAAAAAGGATTCAAATTCGTGATCCGGAGTCGAACACGGAAATGGATAAAGGCAAGAAACTGTGCGTGGAGAATCCACGTACTGCATTCAACACCTGAATCTTGGGAGGAATCTTACCGTTTGTGAGAAACAAGTTACTAAAATTAATATAGATATAGATATAATATATATAGCTATAGATATATAGATAGATATATATATATAGATATATATATATATAATATTATGCAACTTTAGCGAGCTAAGGCAGGTAAGCATTCACTAATGGATTTCATTTATTTCTTGAAACAGTTGGCAGACGAATTTACAAGCTGGTCATAAGACAGATAAATCGTGTTCTCCATTTTGATACAAGATTAAAGCATCTCCGTTGCATACAAGTGTCAGTCAAGATATTTCGAGTCATTCCACAAAATTTACTTGCTAGTTTGCTCTGGTTGATTTAAAAGTTTAGCAAATTATGTTTGCCTTTGATTCGTACTAGTTTCCAGTTAATCGAGATTGGTAAATATAAATTAAGTTGACATCAGGGCGTGTCACAAATTGCTCAAATTCTCCGCGACATGATCTACTCCCACCACGGGGGAACAGCTAAAATTGTACATGTTTGGGCGTGTGATTAATTGAGACTTGAGCTGCCGTTTTACAAGGCGGTGGAAGTTGTAAACTGTCGTGTGTCGTGATGTGTTAAATCAAACGTGTACAATAACGAAATCATGCTGTTGTGTGTTGCATACCTTTGTCTGGTCACATTTCAAGAAATGATAATTAGAGTGACAGGAGCTTAAGGATTGTGGAAACCAATTAATTGTTAGATTACGGAAAGAACTTAGTCGGCTCCGAATTAGCGAACCCAGTAACATCCACAGCCATTTGAAAATATTATATAAAGAATTTACAAAATAAGAACTATTAGAGCTCTTGTCGAAAATATTACTCGCCATATTATACGTTGATACGACGTTTTCCCTATTTTTTACATCCGTATTCAACTAAAACTAGATGCGGACCAGATAACTAAGCACAGGGAAGCAAAATAACTAACTAACCTATTGGCTTAAGCGTGTGCCACAAGCAACACGAGAACGTTTTCGCGTTTTTCAAATAATTAAATAAAGTCCAAATTTTGCCCCCAACTATTAATAAACTATCTTCGTCCCATTGATTTTGATTACATATATACCTATAGTTCGACTCTATGGTTATTGTAAAGTTAATTGCTTTTCAAACATACATCTTGAATCTGGGTTGGCTAGAACGACCAACCTGTTCAATCACGTGCCCACACCAATGTAGGTGGGTTTAAGCCATGGGATGAACAAAAAATCCCTATTTGCATGTATTTCCATCTCAAACATCAGAGGCTGTAAAGGAATGGCCTACAAAAATGAAATCTAAAGACACTGTCAGCCAAATCCGAGTAATCACGTGATAGCTCCATGAATGCATGCTGTAGAATGCAGAAGATTTTAGAATAATTAACCATTGCACCCGCCTGGTGTTGTTAACATTCTACCGGTACAGAATATGCACTCAGATTCGTGGATACATAGGACGGATAAAAATGTTTTTGGTACGAAACTGTATATGCGATATTATTTCAACCACTGGACAGGGTGCTATGCTGTCGCATTTGTTTTTAACTATTTTCGCTACGCATTTTTTCACCTGGATAGAGTGAGGATCAGGATTGAACACGCTTTCAGAAATGTGTACATACGTTTCAACTATACACAGTTGATGAAGCAATAAAAAACTAAAAGGATTTTCGCGTTGTTTCGGATTGCTATTTAATCTTCATCGACTAACTGTTCGTTGATTTTGACTTTACTCTGACTTTAATTCGATTTCACAACTTTAACATATTCAGTTAAAATCCCGCAAATAGCTCGATAAACACTTTACATTTATCGCACAAACATCTGGCATCAAGTTATTTGCTCGGTCGATGCCAGTTGACATGGATATGGGATAACAGGCAATAAAAAGTTGACATCGACGATAAAGTGCGATTCCCGAGTAAGACAAATCTTCGTTAACTATTTCTAACATAATGGGCCAGTTATATATTTTAGGACCTGAATACATGGACTGTGATGTTGGCACGTATTCCTGGTGTCTATCCGAGTCGGAATTCGGTACTTTAAATTGCTTAGAGCTGCGTTTTTTAGGATAGACCTTTTGAGACCCTTCGTTGGTAGTATTTTAATGAAGTGTAGAATCTATACCTCACTATACTAAGCGTGCCTGGCAAAAGAACAATCCGACAAAACAGGATGCTGAGATGCATTAGCGGGGAAACTTAGTTCCGAATTTCGCATGTACAAAGAAAATTATTGAAATGGAAATTTTCAAAGGATACATGAATAACGGATTGCAAACAGTCCTGTTTGTAGAAATTTCGGTATATTCAAGCTCGGGGAAATTTATTAATTAAGAAATGTGTTACAACTAATGAACTACCAAACCTTTTACAACAACGGCTAACAAGCACAACTTGTTACAACTACGTTTGTCGTCAATAGATTCCAACACGCAATTTTATTGTGGATCAAAATTGAAATCAGGAAGACAAATAATTTCTTTCACAATTTTCGAAACTAATCATTAATCACACTTTTTACACAAAATAAATATTGGAAAGATTGAGATGTCAATTCAACATTGCCGGATTGTTTGTTTTTCGAACGATTGATCCAAGATAACAAAATCGTATTTTCGTCAAAAACCACGCGAATTTATTTGGATCGCATCGACGATTTTACTTTCAAGTGAATCGATTCGATGAATTATGCGTTACGAAATTAATAGAAGAGGGGGAAGAAATTCTCGACAAGTGAATGAACAAAGTGGACGATCTGTTAACCAAAATGACTGCTATTCCAACGAGAAAGAACAAGCGTATCTTGGATAGTAGCTAGAATCATATCATATCATAAATTATTTTGAAACATCGATTCATGCTTCCAAACACGGAGAAAAGATGAACAATTAATTTAATAACACGGAGTAGTTGAGAGGAAAGCGCAAGGCTGCATAAAGAGGTCTAAAGCGAGATGGTTGTATGCAATTCACTTTTTTCGAAAATTGGAATTCTTTGAAGCGAATATTAGACCAATTTTAGTACAATCAACAACACTGTTCGAAAACAGAATCACAGAATGAAGGTCAAACGTCCTAAAGCTGCTTAATGAACAGTAACTTGTTGCTAAACACCCTATAACTGTGAAATGCAATGCTTGTTACAGATAGAAATGCTTCAGAATTGTGATTAGTATTTTCAACTAGGTAAGCTGGTCTCCAAGCTGATCGTGAATGTTTTCCACGAACAAAATTATCATGGAAAGCAATACAGCGGTGGCAAGGACGGAGTACGTGACTGTCAAACAACGAAGACACGATCAAATTCCAAAGAGATGGGAAAGGGCAGGACCCAAAAAGTAACTAAACCTATAAAAGATTGGGCGCAGACAAACTGAGATGAGGTGTTTACACCTCGAATCAAACATGCATTCAATCAAGTGATACGAACCAGTAGAGCGAAATTTGTATGACAGCGACTTTCACTGTCAAACACCACTTCACTTGACAGCATAGATGAGAAGATACCTACAAACACATCACCACTGCACACGATTTTGAGCCATATCAGAGTAAAAAGCCATTGCTAATTGTGATATTTTGGCCCTCAAACTGGAAGACGGGTAACAACAACTGCAGCTAGTTTAGACGTCATAGACTTAATAGTCTGGTCACCCTAACAATGACACCATTTAAATCTAGGAGTGACAACGAAAACCGCAAAAGTAACAAGATTGTTTCCATTTCGCCACACGTGACCTAACTATCTTATCCTATGTAGGGTAATTTACTTTTCGATATCTACGTCGCAATAAAATATTCTATCACTGATAATTACATTTACAAACTCCATGGTGCAAGTAACTCCAAAGATGGTGCGGAAACAGCGATTGTCGAAGAACTGCAGACGTCAGATTTTTCTTTTATTTCTGTCCTGGTTTTACATCCGCGCTAAATGTAGCCGTATAGACTCTGCTCTTGACCTTTGGAGACGTTACATCTGAGTCAATTTGCAAAACGATATTGTTGCCCTGAAAATGTGAGCTGATTTTCCCTAATATAAACAAGCGTTTTTAGTAATGCAAATAGCTGAATAGATAAGGTTACAATCGTAAATTCTCCATTGTTAAGGTTTAGCGCAGATCCTGACGGATCTGTTTCCTGTAACAGAACAATGAACTCCAAAGACGCAACTAAAGTTACAAAAGATGGTACAATACTACATAGTCGGTTGAAAGTAGCCTGAGCTTCGGTATAGGAATCGAAGAAAAGAACTACGTCGTCAGCATAATCTGAATTAAAAAAATTTATTACAGTTTATCTGAAGCCCAGGTGTCCGTAAATCTGCATTACACACTTCAATTGTAGCACCAATTAGAAAACTGAAAAAATGAGAAATTGGGCACATGCTGGAATCCACTAACCGAAGGAAAGTTGGCTAACATGCTATTTTACACTCAAAACGTGCCAAGAAATTTAGGCTCAAAGTGCCCGAAATATATTCACGTACTTTTGCGAGACACATTCACGCAATAAGGCAATAGATAAAGCGTTCCAAACAACTGTTTTCCAGGCACTCTTAAAATCAACATTGACCGCTGTGGGCTGTCGATACGTCTGGCTTCACGAAGAGTTAATATGTGATTGACACATCACCTACCCGGATCAAATCCTGTTTCTTTTTCGCGAATCTCTTATGCTTTATGTAACATGAGACTTTTCTGACAAGGATCCGATTATTGACAGGCGCATGGTTTATCAACATGCGGTTAGTGAATGAAGTACGCACACAGTTCTCGAAAATTGGTATGATTATAGATGTTTCACAACGTTCAGAAATAGTTTTTTCCCACATCTAACGGAAAATGTCACTTAGTGTGCTGAGATATCACGACCTTTTTTAACAGCATGTGAGCTAGTCCATCAAGATCAGCGGTCTTGAATCTTTTCATTGAAGAACTTGATTTCAACTTCGCTTCAGCCTGCCAGGGTTCACAACGGATTGGAAGACAACGGGCTAACTGCTGCAAGCTAGTTAAACCGCCTAGAAAATGTTAGGCTCAACGAGACAAGCTACGCTCTTGAAGAAATCATCGTTCTCTTTGTTTTTCTCGCTAAATCCAACGGTCTAAATTACCTAATCGATTCAGCCAAAAAAGTCTTTGGAAATAACTTGAAATACTGAGTACATAAATTTTCCTCGATCATTTGAATCCCAACACTTCCTAATCTAATCACTAGCTACGATCACGATAAGTTCTAAGTCTTGCTGTGGAACAGAGAGGAAAAATTGGCCTTCGTCGCAATTAATCCATGAATGGAATCTCTGCTATATCTAGGGGGACCTCTGCTGTTGTGGGCTCTGTCAACCCGCTCATAAATCTACGTATCTAGCGAAAGCTTATCCGCATTAGTTGAACCGAGATATCAGAAACAATGACCAGGTTCAAACTGACAATTTTCAACAGTAATGATGGAAGGCGTCACAGTCACTTGCCGAGGACTTAGGTCTTGTCCATGCTAATTATGGACCCAACTTTTTGCATGCCGACGAGAAGTAGTCACATTGCGACTGGGGCTACTCTTGAAAGTAAGCAATGATGGCATCATCTTCGGTAAGCAGCAGGCTACGAATGAGCACGTTCCGTATCTTGGTTTGTGCTCTAAAACGGTCAGGGTGAAAGGTTTGCCATCACATCGTGCGCGTAGGTAAATACCATTTGTTCAACGAAACAGGTCAACAATATTTAGCCTCTGAAAGCTGGGACATGATCTTCTTCCTGAGACAACTACACGAATTGTCGGGAAAAGAACGTCATTATAAAGTTTTCATTGATTTAACTAGGGCATTCCACTACGTCATCATAGAGGAACTTTCAAAATGCATGATATTATAGGTTCCCCTCCAAGGA
>JACCGJ010003373.1:0-11811 GCA_013407085.1 Atriophallophorus winterbourni
TATTTTATTATTATGATTTTATTATTATTATTATTATATTATTAATATTATTATTATTATTATTATTATTATTATTATTATTATTATTATTATTATTATTATTATTATTATTATTAATATCATTATTATTATTATGTGTGTTGACTATGTACGAAGGGTAATTACCAGATAAATATTGTCTCAGTTAGCATACAGAAAATCTATACAATGTGAGTGATTACAACAAAAGACATAGTTGTATTAGACCAGATTACTACAATAATGTCCCCAAGAATGTTGGAGAAAAGGCACAGAAGATGAAAGGTTTATCGCCTTAGCCAAAACGTGTACAGAGCGATCACGATGCACGCACGAACAAAATTTATTTGTCAAGGTCAATGTTTTGATAAGGAAAAACAAGCGGTGTTACACAGCCCCCCTCCAAGAAGTCTGGTCAGCGAAGACTTCTGATCGAGGAGTTGCCAGTAGCGTGGGCATGCGGGTGTCAGGTTACCCCGGGTAGGAACGTAGTCTCTCAGAAACCAGTCACATAGAAGTCAGCCAGGGCGCTCGGTCTGCGTGGGTCGATCTCGGTGGTTCGAGAGTAGGATGTACGGTGAACCGATCAGGACTAAGCCAAGTAGCGTCTCACATGTGAGTGAACGTACTGCCGAGCCGCCTCACATGGAGTGAACAGCTGCTAGCGGGATATTCCCGTTTGGCGTGGTTTTAGTATGAACCCAATTTGAGCAGAAGCAGGCGCATTCGTAGGCTTGACAACAAGAACCAGAGGCTTCGAAAACACAGTTCCTGCTCAGAATTTCCTGTGTCCCGAAGGATGATAAACGGCCGCGCCAGGAGAATCGGTTGGCGCGTCAATCTGGGCTGGTAAGGACCTTGTGTGACATGACAGGCGTGTTGGAACAATTGTGCTCTTGTTGGTGGTTAGGGCTACCGGTTGAGTTGGAGGCAAGCGTAGGTGGACCAGGAAGGGTGCGCGATTCGGTGGCATCAGCGGTGGGTGGGTGCGTACCTGAGGGAAGAAAGAAAAAGAAAACACCCTGGTACATGGGTTTAGGGCCACGACCGAGTGATTAGAATGAGGTACGAAATAATGCACGCGTGTATGCCAAAAGATATGAAAGTATTAGCTATCTACAACAAAATCTGCGAATCGAACGGGTTGCCGTTTGGCACGTTTAGTTCCTGAAGTGGCCGGCTCTGGGTTAGCTGTAGGGACAGGAGGGGTAATGACCAGTGGTGCCGGGGTTGGCGTTGAGTCATTTGGGATAACTTCCTCGTCCATGAAAGCCGGTTTGACTCTGTCGATTGAGACAGTGTCATGCTTGCCGACACGGTCAATGACGACCGTCTTGGGAGAGCGCCGAATTACTCTGAACGGTCCAGTATAAGGAGGGTGAAGAGGATGCTTCACCATGTCATTCCGGAGAAAAAGATGTGGACAATTAGCCAACTCCTTTGGGACATGTGATGATTTGGATTGAAGCCGCGCGGGTGATGGGCGAAAACGACCCATGTAATGGCGCAAGCGCGCCACGTAATCGCCGTAGGCGAGAAGTGATTGTTCGTGTGGGGCGACATACTCGCCAGGTAGAGCAATGGCGCGACCGTATGTCAATTCGGCTACGGTAGCCTGCAAAGGGGTTTTAAAGGTTGACCTCAAACCTAGAAGGACGATCGGTAGGACTTCGGTCCAGTCAATACCTCCATGCGCCATCAATGCCGCCTTGAGCTGCCTGTGCAACCTTTCGACCATCCCATTCGCCGCGGGGTGGTAAGCTGTAGTTCGGTGAAGCTGGCAACCCAGAGTAGCTAGCAATTTACTGAAGGCACCATCGAAATGGGAACCTCGGTCCGTAGTGACAATACCCGGACAACCGAACTGTGCCACCCAACGCTCGAAAAAGGCATGTGCAACTGTTTGGCTCGAAGTCGCGGGGATGGTGGGTGGAAACGATTCCCACCGTGTCGCAAGCGCGTCACGTTATCTCCATAGGCAAATGGTGATTGCCTAGCAGGGGCGACAGATGTATAGCCACTTGGAGGTGGTAACGGGCCAACGATGTCTACGTGCCTGTGCGAGAAACGCTTATCCGGTTCGACGAAAGCTCTTAATGGGCTTTCTGCGTGTCGGTGGATTTTCGAGCGTTGACAATTACCGCGCGCCTTAGCGCTTGTGCGAACGCCTTTACTGGATTTTGGTCCGTCACGTAGACCTGTGGATTTATCCTTGATGTAGACAAGACGACGTAATTTGTTCGGGCCGACGACAGTAGTCGTCGTTAGCTGTCAGCCCGATGTGCGATGGACGCAAGGTTTGATGCAACGCCGCGCATCGTCGTCGTATTTCCGATGTATCCAGCAAACGGGTGACCGAGTGTGACTACTCGAGTGTCGGCGGGATGGGGTGCGAGATCGTGACTTATTGTTGAGTGCGATGTTTCGAACATCATTGCGTAGAGCCACAACCTCAGCCAGCAGACCCGCATTGCTGACTTCTGTTGGAGTACCCTGTGTGTGATCGTCCTGCGGTTACTGTGGAAACATGGGCATCAGGATAGGGACGGATACATTCAGCGATGTTGTCCGCCATTTCCGAAAGCTCAGATACTGGAGTGCTTTTCGCAGCAACCAAGATGGGTTGCATGCACTGAGGTAAACGCTGGAGCCATAGTTTCTTTAGTAAGGGCTCGTCCATGTGCGATGACCCGAGCAGGTGGCGCATCTCCATTAGTATGGTAGATGGCTTCTTGTTTGCAATTTCTAGGTTGCTGAACAGCTGCTGTAGCCTAGATCGTTCAGACGGAACCGTGCGAGAAATCACGGCTTGTTTGACGATACGGTAGCGGTCACCTATAGGTGCAGTCAGGACCGCGTCGCGTACCTGTAATAACACATCCGCGAGGAGTTTCTGCGTTAAATGTGAAAACATAGCGGAGTCATCAATGATATTTTTAGAACTGAATTCAGTTTCTAAAAAATGAAACCAATACTCAGGGTCCTGTGGAATAAAACTGGGTATTGTGATGACCGTCGAAACCAAAATAACGCGTTTAGAATCACTCATGATAAACAGGAGCAATTGATGCAAATAAAATGCACGATTAAACGAGGTAAAAAAATTTACCTGAAAACTCCGATGTGAAGCGGAAAAATTTTGACGTACCGGAAAAGATACACGAAGAATGCGTGTAGGTCGGGCTCACCCATTTGTAGTAGACCAGATTACTACAATAATGTCCCCAAGAATGTTGGAGAAAAGGCACAGGAGATGAAAGGTTTATCGCGGTAGCCAAAAAGTTTACAGAGCGATCACGATGCACGCACGAAGGTCAATGTTTTGATAAGGAAAAACAAGCAGTGTTACATAGTCAGATCAATATGACGTTATATGATGATGTACAAATCACTACAGTAGCTAGGGTCGGATATATAAGCAGGTAGTGCGCTTGAACAAAATTCACAATGATATTCTTTATTCGAGAAATAAATTAGGATTGCTTAAGACGATAAGAAGCGTTAGATTGCCCTTAACAAATGTTATACCGAAATCCACTTAACGAAATAGGATAATTGCACGCATTTCCATCACCACATATCCATTATCGACTAAATCGTCGTTTAACGTGTAGACCACCCGTTTCTTAGTTCGGCAAATTCAGAACTACGATATTATTAACAAAATTAATAGACAACAACAATGGACAAACCTCAACTGTACCGGGTTGTACAAATGATGTGAGCCAAACGTGCTTAAATTTTCCAAAAAACAAACAATAAATTCAGCCGATTTTGAGAAGATAGAAAATACAATGGTGAACAAATGTCTCTGTTTTCTCCAAATAACGTGCAAAATATGTGAAATTTAGTGGCCGTTAAGCAATATGACTTAGTACAATAAAACCAAAATGTGATATACAGGTGGATAGGACAATAACGGAAATGTATACACAAAACAGTGGAAGATAAAAACTGTTTTGAATTAAAAAGAATCAAATTGTTTAAATCGAATATAGTAAGGAAATTTACTCACACAAAATCGTCATTTACAATGCCCGCCAAATTCCGTCTAAAGCTAATTTCGTGATGAAACTAACGATTGTTTTCGCCACACAAACCCAACTACTCAAAACTCAACCAAACGAAAAAGACAAAACTGCAAGTGATTTTATTGAGTGGCTAGCCACATATGTTACACTATTGCTATTACTAGAAATCAGTGGCTTTTCATATAGAAAACGTTTGCTGAATTTAGACTCACCACGTCATCCAGCTTAGCTTTTGAACCTTCAAGAAGTTGGAGAATGTTTTATTTAGTCCGCTGGCGGTTTGCCGTGTCTCGTCGGATGGTGTTCGTTGTGTGCATGTGGCATTTGAAGCACGATGAATCGATTTTATCAGTCGTTCTAAAACACATCCTCGATAACCAGAGTATGCAGGATTAAAACAACATTTATTACTTCGTGAAGCTAACCAATCTGATAGACCGTCACTCTTCAATTCATCCAACCACATTCGCAGCACACGTTATCTGAATAAATGTTTCGGGGTATACCTCGACGCCCAATGGAGCGGCATCAAAAAGGAATCCGTATTCATGGAACGGGCTACTTCTATATAAGCCTCGCATGAATGTAAGCAAGTAAACAAACATCCATAATGTTTTTCCACATATCGACCTCGCTTAACCTCAAACATTCCACAATAGTTCAGGCACATAATAACAAACGGGTAGAAGCCTGTGGCTACACGAACTGGAGGAAGATCAAACATCAGTTGATTCGCAGGTCTGGCATCTAACCTTTTACATATAAGGCATTTTCTAAGTGATCGCTTCACCGATGACAGTCCACTAATCGGCCAAAATTTACTGCGTTGAACCTGAATGTTCTTCGTAAAATTAAACGTTAATAAACAATTTGTCAGTAACATTATGCTTCTTTGAAATAAGTGATTTCATCTTTAAGTTCAGAATGCCGCAGTCTACCAGCAACTTTCAAAATACCATGATCAATGAAAGGGCGAAACTTCTTTAATAATGAAAATAGGATTTGCAGGAGTCATTTAGCACTTTGTCCCCAAAGGCATTCCACTGCGTCAAATAGAATAATTTCTGATTCGTCATTTTGAATTTCATCAAATTCAAGATTATCTACCGATGAGAATCTACCGGAATGATGATCGATTATTATAACATTGTGAACCTTGAAAAGAACCAGCCATGCAATTGAGCGTATGTTGGCCTCCGTCGGTCGATGTCGACCATGGATGTACATCACATCGCATGAATTTCATGTTTTGCAACATTTTGAATGACTTAACAGTCCGATTCGGGAGGAACAATCTCTCCCGCAGCGCTTGCAACGATTGTCAGAGCTCTGTTGTATCGCATCAGTTGCACGCCGGCGGCGTGATCTGCGTTCAGCAGCCAGGAGCTGTATTTGCTCCTCCCCGGCTTGCAGTCGACGCTTTACACAATGGCTCCAAAGTGAGCGGTCAGAGCAAGTTCTTCCCAGCTTGCGGGGTCAATGTCAAGAGTTTTCATATCTCTTTTGCAAACATCTTTGTACCGCAAGTGCGGTCTGCCCAATGGTCGACTTCCTAATTGCAACTCACCGTAGAGTAGATCTTTCGGAATACGACCATTTTCCATTCTATAGACATGACCAAGCCACCGCAGGCGGCTCTGACGTAATAGGGTAAACATGCTCTGTAGACCAGCTTTTGAAAGCACTTCAGCGTTAGTCACTCTGTCCATCCACGATATGTTCAAGATACGACGGATGCTTCGTAGATGGAAAGCATTCAGCTTCCGTTCGTGTCTTGTGTGGGTGGTCCAGGTTTCACTGCCGTATAGTAAAGCATTTAGTACGCACGCGCTGTATACCATCATCTTTGTCTTTACAGTCAGCTTGCGGTTACTTCCAAAACGAGAGTTCAATCGGGACAAGATGACAGCTGCTCTGCCAATCCGCTTATCAATCTCCGTGTCTAGCGAGAGGTTGTCCGCAATGGTTGAACCGAGATATGTGAAATGATGTACCGGTTCGAGCTGACAGTTTCCAACAGTGATGATTGGCGGCGATACAGTCCCTTGACCAAGGACTTTGGTCTTGCTCATGCTGATTGTTAGACCAAAGTCTTTGCATGCCGACGAAAAACAGTCCATTAGCGACTGTAGGTTCTCTTGGGAGTGAGCAATAAGGGCTGCATCGTCGGCAAACAACAGCTCACGGATTATCACATCTCGTACTTTGGTTTGTGCTCTCAACCGGTTCAGGTTGAAAAGCTTGCCACCACTTCGCGTGCGTATGTAAATGCCTTCTGTTTTCATCTTAAGAGCGTGCTTCAGAAGCAGAGCAAAGAAAATGCCGAACAGCGTGGGAGCAAGAACACACCCTTGTTTGACGCCTCGGCGAATTTCAAATGCTTCTGCACTGCAACCGTTAAAATGGACTGAGCCTTTCATGCCTGAGTGGAACGAAATAACGAGTCTCAGCAGCCTTGGGGGGCAGCCTATCAGATCGAGCATTTTGAAGAAACCCTCCCTGCTGACGTAGTCGAATGCCTTAGTTAAATCAATAAATACAGCGTATAATGGCATACGCTGTTCCCGACACTTTTCTTGAAGTTGTCTCAGGGAGCGTATATGCCTGTCAAAATAAAAATTCAACGAGGAATGATATCTACTCTATCATGTACCCTGTCCTGACTATCACCCTTGGTCTGACAAGGCTTCTGTATCACTAGTGAAACGTTACTTGAAAACTGTTCTAACCGATTGCAATAAAATTTCCTTGCATGTCTATTCTATGTTCTGAATCAACTGAATTAATGTTACAAAAAAGCACGCTTAAATTTAGCTTCCTCGGTGCGCTGTGGATTAACAACCTCAGGTCGCATATCGATGGCTTGTCTTAGAAAGCCGGAGCCGTTCAATTGAAATTCAAATCAAGATAATTCCATAGCACATAGTAAGGTCAAATCAGCTTTGTGTGTTAGGCTACCAATTTTCCTCCACTAACATCTTTTCGTGTGTTCGTGTAGGAAGGTCAATCGATTCGCAACGAACATTGAGAAATGACTAGTTTGATTGGAAATATAATACAAAACGATCCAAAAGTTAACGTGTTTGACAGGTTCAACAAAAGTGGATTTTAGTATCTGATATATACGTACCACAAAAACAGCTGCGTACAATTCGAAACCGACAAATCGATACTGTTTTCAAAGTATTTACTCTAGATTTCGAAAAAATAGAATGAACCTTCGACATGACTGAATCACTATTTAAACTTTCATATGCAACGGCGCCATGGCCAGATTCCGAGGCATCAGTGAAACCGTGTAGATTTAAAGACGTCATACTTTCTTTAATTTCGCTATTGCTTCGTGGAACAAGTAACTCCTTGATCGCATGCATGCTATTGATTAACTTATCGCACACCAGCTGAAGATCATCACACATTGACCTGTCCCAACCCAAAGGTATTCTTTAACAACGTTGCAGTGATTCCTTTCCAGGAAATATCCAAGGACTTCTCAAGCAAAGTGAGTCATACAAGCCACCCACAACTGACAATAAATTTCGTTTCTAAGTTCGACAAATTCCTAACGAATATATTATTAACAAGATTAATAGACAACAGCAATTGACACACCTCAACTGTACCGGGTTGTAAAATGATGTGAGGCAAACGTAATTAAATTCTATAAATAATATATTCAGCCGATTTTGAGAAGATAGACAATACAATGATGAATAATTGTCTCTGTTTTCTCCAAATAACATGTGCAAAAAGATGTGGAATTTAGTGGCCGTCAAGTAATGTGACTTAGTTTAATAAAAAAGGGGATGTACACATTGATTGGACAATAGCGAACATGTATACATAAAACAATTAAAGATCAAAACTGTTAAGAATTAAGAACAATCAAATTGTTTGAATAGAAAATAGGCAGGAATTTAACACAAAACACTTCGTCATTTGCACACCCGGCTACGTGCTGTTTGCACTCATCAAGTTGTTGGCCTCCTCCGGTCGATGTCGACCATGGATGTACATCTCATCGTGTAGGGACAGTGAATTCAGTATCCGCAAGCGTTTGAAACAGCGGGAGAACGGGAACCAAGATCGCATGCAATTCCAATGGAACTTGCTTAAGAGAATGGAAAAGAATCCTAAGCTTCTCTACAAGATAGTAAATGAACGATCAAAGATCAAACCAGGTGTATTCTCTGTACTAACACCTCATGGATTGACCCACACTGCCCAAGATACCGCCGACGCTTTAGCAACGTTTTACTCATCTGTCTTCAATCCCAAGCGTTGTATACCATATCAACTTTCATCAAGTTCACCACATTTCGAATTATTAAGTGAAATGACTATCAACGAATACATGGTTGGGCGGGAACATTGTCGACTAAACGAAAAGAAGTCCCCTGGCGCAGACAAAATTACCCCCGCCGTACTTCGCAGGTGTCGCGTTGCTTTGACTGCTCCTCTCACTCGCATATTCAATCTCAGCCTAAATGAAGGAAAAATACCACCGCAATGGAAAGCAGGGATGATAACTCCTATTTATAAAGGCGGTAGCCGTTCAGATACAGCAAACTATAGACCGGTAACGTTACTTCCGGTGATCTCCAAATTAATGGAACGCATTGTGACTGCGCGCATAAGAGAAAATTTTGAAAACCAAAATATTTTGACCGCAGCACAACACGGTTTTCGAAGAGGTCGTTGCTGTTTATCTAACCTTCTTACCACGTTCGAGGATTGGACCAAGGCACAAGACGAAGGTGAGGCTGTACATGCTTGCTACATCGATATTTCCAAAGCTTTCGACAGAGTCAACCATGACATCTTAATTAAAAAGCTCGAATCCTATGGAATAACGGGAATATTACTGAATTGGATAAGGGACTATCTAACTGATAGACACGTCCAAGTTCGCGTTGGCAGCACCTTATCTAGAAAAATAGACGTCACGAGTGGTGTTCCGCAAGGCTCGGTGCTTGGACCTCTTCTATTCTTGGTGTATATGAACGATATAGTAGAGGATATTGGATGCAACTTGATACTATTTGCCGATGATATTAAAATTTGGAAACGTGTCAGGTCTGTTAATGACTGTATGGCATTACAACGGGATCTAATCATCTTATTTCGTTGGTCCCAGTTAAATGAGTTACCATTTAACCCTGCGAAATGTAAAATGCTGCAGCTTGAAAAATCTCTGCACCACACGTATCAGCTTGGCACGCAATATCTCGTCTGGACCACCATGGATAAAGATCTTGGTATCTAGGTTTCGTTTAACCTCAAGCCTTGACATCATTGCCGGATGGTGTACAATAAATCTTGCCGCATCTTGAGTCTTCTCAAAATAATATTAAGGATTTTTACGCCCGAAACCCTACCCCGGGTAATTAACACGTATATACGTCCTGTTATGGAATATTCCATCCAAGCCTGGGCACCATGGCTGAGGAAGGATATCGAACTACTCGACAGGATTTATCATCGTGCTACAAAGTTGGTTTCCCGGTACAGAAATTTGCCTTTCACAGAGCGAATGTTAAAACTAAACCTACAAGATTTTACCCAACGACGGATACGCAGTGACCTTTTGTTGACCTTCAAAATCCTGCATTCTGTAAACCATCCCCTTAAACACTTGCTAAAGCCCAATGACCTTACTAGAACACGGACACATTCAAAGGCTTTAAGCATTCCGCATTTCTCGATTGGATATACGTCGTAATTTTTTCTCCGTAAGAATTTGTTTCACTTGGAACTATTTGCCTGAAGAAATCACACGATCAGAATCTGTTGAGGTTTTTGCTTCCAAACTCGATGAGTTTATGACGAACCATGCGGTATGCGAATGTCCCTATTGATTTTCGAGATATTTTATATTTTTTTATATATTTTTATATGTTCCATATACCTTGTCATCCTATGGTTATTGTTAAGCTTAATGCTTTTTCTACCATACAATTTTCTGAGTTCTGAGTTCTGAAACCAAGTTGCGCTTGTATGACAAAGGTCGTGTGGTGTGTGATGGAAATGCACGTAAATGAGCTTTTTATGGTCATGGGTTCAAACGCTGTCTATATCAGAGTGTGCTCATTTGATTAAACAGGTTTGCCGTACTAACCTTATCCAACAGTAGCATACAGGCGGAACTTGTTTAGAAATCCATTTAGTTACGCAACTACACAAACATGTTCTTATTGCAGAAGCTTCAGCATGTTCAACACATTTAAATGTTGTCCTACATTAAGAGCAAATATAAACAAATATCCACTTGATGTTTGTTCAACGGATACAGGAAACGGAATTTCGCTGTGAGAATTGATGGTACCAAAGTTGGTCATTAGCTTCGCCGTTTCACTGTCGCCATAAGAATAAATCGAGCCGCTTGCTTAAACAACTTCCACGACAAAGCAATATTTTCTGCCAGTTACGTGGAGGGCAATATCTGTTTTCACTCGTGGCATCCACAGTTACATAATACTCAGCGAGGGATTTCTCTTCTCAGAAAGATTTTCCCCTCCAAATATTTAAAATAATTTAGTAAGTGGCTATTTTCACTTTGATTCACGCAGACTAAACGATCGAAACCTAATACTAAATCAATGTAAACAGTGAGTAGGTTTGCGTCGCATGAAACTGAATCAGTCCCCAGGGTCGATGCAATGTTTCGCAAAGCACTGATTCAGTTTGAATGTTTAAAGCAGCGAATTCTTAACCACAGCCAAACTGTACATATAATGTCTGACTTGGAAATTGAAGGTTCACAAGTCAATGCAAATATCCGGGAAAAAGAAGAATTTGTGCATCTTGTTTAAAAGAAACTGACTCATATCCCAAATTGCAACTTATTTTTTAGATTTCTTTTATATTTTTATCTGTTTGATTTATCTCATGTAATAAAGTCATTCTTCTTCTTCTTTTTAGTAAAACCAACGGATAGAAACAATCATCAACCACATTTTTCGAATAACGCGGTATTATGTTGAACATAAGTTAAACATTGATTATGTGAGTAAAAATATTGCTAACAAATAGCTAATTTGCATGCATTTCCATCACACACACAACCCAGGACGTGTATTCGTCCCAAGACTGAGCCTTAAGGTATGACACTTGTAACTCTTACTGTGCTTGATAGTGCCTCATTAACTATATCTGTGATAAATTTGCCAGTTAAGTAATCATTTTTTCAGGTAAATGAAATTCCATCAATACGAGGTGCTCCAATTTATGTAGCAGTATGCTGTGGTTGACACGATCAAAAGCTTTAGACATATCCAAGTAACGAGCATGGATAAGGTATCCAATATCCAATATCAAGAGTTATGAGTAGATTGGTGAGGCAGGAGTGTCTTGACTTAAACCCGTGCAGTGCGATGGAAAGAAGATTCTTTTGTTCCAAATGTTTGATTAGTTCATCAGTTACAAGCTAACAGACCACTGGCAACAGTGTGGCTGGTTTGTAGTTAGACATATCGGATCGCCTCCTGCCTTGGTGTATCGGAGTGATTAATCAAATTTTCCAGTAAATAGGAAACTTTCTGCAACTCAGTGACAGGTTGAAAAGATCGGACTAGTCAGAATAGAGCATGGGCGAATTGTTTAAGTAGGAAAGGTGGTATTTCATCAGCATCAGGCGAAGTTTTTGTATTTAACCCGAGTAACCTAACCAGGACACTCTCGGGTTTCACAGCAAATTCGCGCATTGTGTCAATGTGTGATCTGAATGCAGGCATAACATAACATAAGCGCTCGTTAGGGTAGA
>JACCGJ010003376.1:2500-50769 GCA_013407085.1 Atriophallophorus winterbourni
TAGCTCCATTAATATGGAGCAATATACCAGTGAGGATTAGTTTTGTAACTGCACGTGCTCATTTCAAGTAATAGATAACATGCATCATGGAGTGTCGACAGGTACGGCGCTGTCCTGTCGAAAATTAAAATATACATGATGGAACTGATGTTGCTGTTCTTGGGGCATTAAGCTTTAACACCTCATTCACATTGAGTTTTTAAAGACAGGAGATCACAGTATGAATCCCAATATTTCAAGTCAACAGGATAACTAGTTCTCCACATATTACGAATGAATTCCAACATCCACATCTCGCAAACAAGTTAGTGCGATGTACAGATCCAGATTACAGAATTAGTGATGAGGTACCGGGGCCCATGTGCAGTCTATGACTGTGCGGCACTTTGCCTGGATGAGGATTGTGCTTCCATCAATATATAAATACAAGGGTCTTGTTCATAATGCGATTCAATACACACCTAAACATATGAATTATCGGGCCAAGGTTAATGCTGCGTTGTGTGAGGCGATAAGGCCATCGAGGGGCAAGCTAAATTGTGCTTAAAAACGACGCGTCAATGGGCGTTGACTCATGTTCGTCATGACAACAGCAACAGATTCAACAATGGTCTCATCTACTATTGTTTTGTGATATGCAAAGCGGATAAGCCGTAAGAAGTTGCACACAGTCAGATAATTCCATCTCTTTAAAGCCGTTTAACCATTTACATGGTAGTATGTATGTATGTATGTATGTACCTAATAGTAATCTCCGTTAAAGCCCTTCTATCCAAGTTTACGCTCCCTACTGCACTGAGATTTAAAAGACATATGATGTCATTCGTGCGGAATTTCAGTTGACATTCAACGATACTTACTGGTGGATAACCTGGTAATAAGATTGGTAATAACGGCCTAAAACAAGAAAATCAAATCCAAATATGTTGCACACGAAAGGTATAGTGGCTTGATTTTCGGTCAGGTACCGTCAACACAGCTGACATTAAAAACAGGGATTTGAGTAAGAGCATGTTAAAAAAAACACAAAACGGTTGAGGCAAAGCACTCAAAGCATTTGGGTCGCTAAAAACATGAGACTTACTCATGAAAATAAAGTTCGCAATGAATCGGTTGTAGCAAGTTTTTGTTAACGTTTCGCTTCTGAACACAGAAGCTTCGTCAGACCAAGGGTGTCTGTACAAACAGTGTTCAGATTTAAAACAATTTAGGGTTCAATACAGCATTTAGGGGTATGATCAATCGTCTTGATCACGCCTATCTATCTTAGAGAACTGGGGATTGGTCAAGAAAATGCCATTTAAACCTGGATCATGTTCGTTCCAACACCTTTGGTCTGACGAAGCTTCTGTGTTCAGAAGCGTAACCTTGCCAAAAACTTGTTATAACCGATTCATTGCACACTTTATTATCATGATAATGGACTCCCGATCGGTCTCGAATATTTTCAGACTTACTGTTTACATCCCACGAAATCTCGTTCATTCTTACGCGGTGGAAGATCGTCCAGCACCGGCTCGTTCGATCCACCGCCGTAGAGTTTCGCCTCATCACTTTGCTCGATACGAAATACCTGATACTGCAAAGCCACTGCGGCAAACTGGAAAAAGTCCGCTGAAAGCAAAACGAAACAGAAAAAAATCAATATCCATAGTGTGAATGCCAAAAGTTGGGATGTGTTGCAATGAGATCGTTGATCAAAATGTAGTTCACTCTAGGGATGATCGAAAGGCAAAAGCAAACAGAGCATGCAGGCGATCACGATGAACGGTGTTGCATGCGCGTGAGGAGACCTGCGACGTCAGCTGCGGCACAGAGAACATGAACATTTCATTCTACAATGAACCTCGTAATTGCGGTGAAAAGCGTAGAGCTCGCATAACCTGTGTAAAACATAAGAATTGCGCATGAAAGGACCCAGGCTCCGGTAAGCCTGATCAATCTGGTGCGTGAGTCTACGAATTACCCATCAAACGTTTTCAAAAAGAGAGAGGAACTAATGAAGAGCAAGTGCGGTAGCAACCACAAAATATCACAAAGGAAATACAATGCTGCATAAGCCGACTTTGCTGTAAAACTATCGGTAAAACAGACTACAATAGCGATGAAGCCTCAATCAGCACAACATCACAGAATTGAATGATAAGGATCAAGAGGAGAAGTGACAAAGTTTGTATCACCCTTGTCTGGAGAGTGCAAAGACAATGGAACCGACAGTACGATACGAGGGGGAAATGAGTAAATGCGTATAATTTTAACAAAGATTCGTTGTCGGTCTTAGAGAATCGGGCCATGAAAAAATCGTGTAGAGATCGCGCTATGAAAGAAAAACATTAAAGAATAAAAACAGTGGAGTAAGTCAACAATGTGAACTCTCAAACACGCCGAGTGAGAATAGAAAAGCAACAAACAAACAACCAATCAAACAACACAACAGTACCTGTAAGTTTTTTCGCAGGTGGTGAACCATAATCGCCCGGTAGAAACAGCCATCGCAAAAAGTTCGAGTTTGCGTCAGCAGTGATCCAGGGAAACGCTGAGTCGAAAAAGGGGGCAATGAGGCGATGCAACATGGGATAACAAGGCGTAGAGGGCAACAAAACTCACTCCAACAAAGCCAAGGTGGAAGGCCAACACACCCGGCATATTGGATCGGGATGAGAGTAGCAAGCAAGATCAGATATGGCAACCAAAGCCTGGCGCACAGCTCCCGAGACATGAACAAAAAAACCAGCAGCAGTACCAGGTAGAGACAACTGAAGGCATCGGCACGCAGGCACGAAGTGATCACCGTAGTGCAGAAGCAAATCTGGATTGTGTACAGCGAAGGGATAATGATCAAACAGGCGAAACATAAAGAAAGAGCTGGGCACCATGAAAATGTAATTAACGATGTCTCAAAAGCCAAGGAAATTTCAGCCAGCATAGATTATTTTGTGTAACTACGACAGCCGTGATGCAATAGTTGGCTGTCAGCGAATCTAATAGTGGTTGAGGTATGGTATGATATGAAAGCACAAGCCTGATTCAGGCAAAGTGCCGCACCTTCAGAGACTGCACGTGGGCTAAGATACTGTCATGTTGCCCAGGCCTAGACAGATATGTGCTTGATGTAGTCACCATTGATCATGCGGTAGAATAATCGCATTTCGATAAGAATGACATCGAAATAGACACACATACTAATTGAAGTAAAGAACAGTGTTGGCTACGGTTGAGATGTGATGTGATGTCGATCCGTGGATTGTTTTCATTAAATTAAGCAACTTTATAAAAAATATCTCGGGAAACCATAATAACGACCTAAATCGCTTAATAAATGGTAAAAATATATTGCAAGCTCGAATCAGTGGGGTTGACAAGAAAGAATCGCAGCTATGATGGTATAAAAGAAGTTATATTCAGGCAAAATGTCACAAAAACCGTGGGAGAGACGCAAAGCGTCATCACTGTCATAATCGGGCACAAGTCTGAAGCGTAAGACGAAGAGGAAAATTCTAATTCCTTCTTAAAAGTGAGATATCAGAACACACTAACCTCCAGACCAAGTTTGTAGAAGCCGTAATTGAAAATGAACATCAGCAGATTCCATAAGCCATGATCTAGCGATTTGACGGTCACGTGCGGGAATACAATACCCGGGGGTGGCTTTCGGTGTTGCGGGCCATTGTAGAACTGGCGCTGACGATAGGTTATCGCATGCCAACAAACACAGACGGCCATTATCGTTCCCAATGGCTAAATTGTAAACGATTTAACAAAAGTAGACGGAAGCAATATGGAATAACGAAAAGTACCATAACATGATATAAAAATCTAGCTGAAGCAATACGTGGGGAAAGATAGCCAAGAATGAGTATCACTGGATGAGTTCAAAAACGAATTTCGGAATTTCGTGAGAGACCAACGATAATATGTTAATATGTGGAGAACGTAGTAAAGAGTGATAACCTTCAAGGTCATCTTGCTTTGCAAGAAGTAACGCTGATGATGTCATCTAGTTAGGTGACGGAACCTCTGCAACCTACTATGCAAGCTCGACGAACATTCAATAGCGAACATGATGTTATGAGTTTAAGTATTAAATCTCATTAACAATATAATACAACCACTTATTCACTGTTTCAAGGCTCACTGAACCTAATCTTACTGCCTCCACCTGATGATGGCAAACAGACAGAAACCGGTAGTGATCTGTAAGTGAGCAACACATTACTTTGAACATAATACAACCGTTTACATGTATGAAATTAGATGCATGGAGTCAAACAATGTCACAATCATAGACTGGTTTGCAAAATAATGGAGAAGACCTCAGTGAATACAAGAAACGGAGATGGATGACTAATAATACAACAGCTTGGCTACATATAGGATTAAATGTGAGTTGAGTGTAGACAAACGAATGACTGCAGTTATGCGTGCAGGATTTTAAATAAGTTTTGGTCGACAAAATATTGGTTTGTGAGTCAGTTCTCTTGAGCTCTATTAAATTGGCTTCCTTTTATGAGATGCCCACAGAACGCCTCCTACGGCAACTCGAGCTTTACAATTGACCTAGAGTCTCAGCGCCATCTGGTGTATGCAACATTGGCTCTAAATTTAACATACGCACACAAGCAAACAAATGTACTGTCTTACAGCATGGCATTTCATTGGAAACTTAACCGGTTTACATGAGTTGGAAATAGCATGAACAACATGTAATGTGAGTATTCGGACAAAAATAGCAGTGTTCACTAAGTTGAATACGAATGATTACATGCTTTTGTTGTTGGCCTAATTTCGAGGTCTACAATAGATGCACTTCGGAAGTGAACGATTATCTGATGAATTGTGCTGTTTAACATGGCTATGCAATGCTATTTGAGAGCGTCACCGATATGCGATACCAGGTCGTACGGCGACGGTTACATGGTGTCGGTGTAAGCGACGAAAATCACCATCATTGACAGCATTACATCGGTATGTATGTATGTATGAAGGCACAAGCCTGATCCAGGCAAAGTGCCGCACAATCAGAGACTCCACATGGGCGAAGATACTGTTAGGTTGCCCGGGCCTAGACAGATATGACGAAGAAAAAAGAACAGGAAATGGTAGTGAGACTCCAGCCTGTTTCAGCATGCAGCTCACTACCTCTGGCCAATCAATTTAGCACGGTGTTAGCCGCACAGCACAAAGTACTGCACGATTGCACATCTGCGGTAACAAGCACCAAGAGCTTGATTGCCATAAAACCGTAGGGAAAGGTGGGACTTAAAAAGCTGCTGAACCTCTAAAAGATTAGACACAGACATACTGGGATGAAGTGTCTACACATTGAATCGAACATGCATTCAAGCAAGTGTTGCGAACCAGTAGAGCGACATCAGCATGGCAGCTTCCTGGCGAATTCCACTGTCACGCATCATAACAAGCTTTCCTCGCCACTTCACTTGACAAACGACAAGATTAACCAAACAGTCCAAGAAGATGTCTACAACAAGACCGCCACTGAACACGATTTAGAGCCATATCACAAATGGTAAGAAGCCAATGCGAATTCTCATCTTTCGGACTCCAACCTGGGAGACGGGTCGCACCAACTGCATCTGCTTGAGCCAAGTCAGAGTCAGGCCACCCTTACAACGACGCCATTTCGAGTTAGGAGTGGCAAACAAAACCGCGCCACGAAAACAATGATTTCCATTCGCAATATGTGGCCTAACCAGCGAAGTCTATGCACGTTAACTTGTTTTTCTATAGTATGTAGTATGGAAGCACAAGCCTGATCCAGGCAAAGTGCCGCACAGTCAGAGACTGCACGTGGGCGAACAAAGATTCTGTCACGGATAGTTGCGTGACGTATCCGATGGTGCCAAGTAAATCAAACAATGGTGCGGAGACAGTGATTGTCGAATACCTGCAGACGTCTTATTTTTTCTTTTATCAGTGTCCAGGTTTCACATCCGTAAAGTAAAACCGCGCCTTATAGACCCTACCCATGAGCTTTAGAGACAAACCTGTTTGAGGCCACAGATGACCAAAGTTACGAAAAGCTAACGTAGCTCTGGAAATGCGAGCTGATTTATTATTTAAACAAGCGTTGCTAGTAATGCAACTACCCAAATAGGTAAAACAGTCTATAATCGCAAGTTTCTCATTATTAAGGCTTAGCGCTGTTTCGATCGGATCAATATCCTGTAACAGAGCTTTGCACTTGGAACGCGCATACCGAAGGATGGTATGATACTACATACTCGGTCTAAAGTAGGCTGAGTATTCGTATAGTAATCGAAGAGTAGAACGACGTCGTCGGCATAATTTAAATCAAGAAGTTTCTTTTCGCGACCAATCTGAATTGCGGGAACCGAAAGCTTCCCGAGAGCTACGCGTTTAGAAATGACTGTCTTTGGACCTGCGAATTTTAATGTAAATCTCGATCGAAGGAGCGAGTGATCAGAATCTGAGATGGTGTTCCAGAAGGAGCGACAGTCCTCAATGCAGCCTCTCCATCTAGCGCTGATGACGAGACGGTCAATTTGCATCCAAGGCTGATCATCGTTAGGCGGACGACAAGTTCAACACTGTTGCTTTTTATGCCTAAACGAAGTGCTACTAATAAATAGTCAGTGCTGTGCACATAGGTGAAGAATGCGTTCGCCATTAACTGTCCGCTGAGCACCGAGACTGAAGAAATCACCGAGTTGTGACACAGTAACATCTAAGCGACCAAGTTGAGCTTTCATATCTTCAGCAAGAATAATGATAACAGAACTTTTTGCGCTCCGCAAGAGTGTACAGAGTTCGTCATAGAAGTCGGAGCATAAGTGGCTATTACGAACAAGCAGCGTTAACTTAGTGTTCGGGAAGTAGTGTTGATAGCAGTAGCTAGTCGGACGACACATCCTGCTATTGACGCGAATCCAGTCTAAAAGTGAGCTTTCTGTAGGTGAACTCAGAACTATACCAACATCCGATTGGCTTGAGGAGGAAGCAAAAGTCACCTGAGCAGCTCAAAAAGTACCTGTTGAAATGAGTTCGTGTAGCCAATTTGATTATCGAAGAGGGATCATAAAGTCTTGTCTCTGACAAGCAACAAATGTCGATGGACAACGAATCTAGACAGAGGGCAAGAGGAGCTTGCTTGCCTGGTTGACGCCGCATTCGTCTATTCATGGCACGTACGTATGCAGACGTGCGCGGTTTCACAAAATGAGATTTGGGTTTAAGAAACGGTCAAGGTGGATACTGGATACTGAAGAATAAGTAAAAAGCGGAGAAGGTGAGGGGACAGAAAAAGATTGAATAGTAGGGCCAGGAGTAGCTCGTTTTCGCTTACCCACCTCGCTGTAGGCAGCAGGTAAGGCGACCCAATTTATCGTGCGCGACGGCCGATGCACTATGGATTTATTGTGATGATCATAGTGGTATGTGGGCTGGGATACTGTCAGGTCACCCATGCCTAGACAGGAGAACAATTACGGATCTCGGCTAAAGCCTTTGGCTAAAGAGCCTTACCCACGAGGCAGTGGGCAGAGATCGAGTTCGTCTGACCTCTATTCATCGACCCTCCTGATATGAGTAACTATGATTGTGCCCAAAGGACAAAACATCGCACTACGTTAAGGTCCAGTCTCCAGTCTCTGTAGACCAGCTTTAAAATAATACATCCGCATTTGTTATCTTATCCATCACACGATATGTTGAAAATGCGACGGAAAATAACTTTCGTTCATGTCATGCGTGAAAGGTTCAGGTTTCGCTGTCATACAGAAAGGCATTTAGTGTGCACGCGCTGTAGCATGTTAATGAAGCTGATAATTCAAATCGAAGATGGGACGACTTAGCATGCAACCTACTGAGAATTTTAAGAAACAACAAAGACATTTGGATGGCAGATAGTGTTGCAAACAAGGTTTAGCACCGAAAAACACGAAGAGTTACTGAACATACCATGCTGTAAAGTTCAAAATTATCAACTTTTGCCAATCCCATCCAAGTAAAGTTGCGCAGTTCGCCAGTTTCATTAACCTAAAAATAAAAGAAAATTTAAATAGTGTCATATTATCATGCAAAGAGCTAGTGAGTTTGAGAAAACACCAAATATAATAATCAATAAACATCTAGCATGCTAAACTGGTATTGGTTTTATTGGAATCAATCAATAAAAAGTGAACTTTGAATCCCTTTGTGAAATCGTGACAGTGGATGAGCGCAGTCGGAAATCAGTTCTTTGGGGTATGTTGAGCTCGTGAACTACATAGACAGAAAATCCCTAACTACACACGATTCCGAGAGAAAAACATGGAGGAATTTCAGGGGACATTCAGCTAATCATCCGTGTACATCTTTCTATCGAACTGTAGAACATAATAGTGTAAGGGTGAGATTATGCCAGATCAAATTAATCGAATCCAGGTGGCGCTTCCATTAGGGTGTCGACCTTGAGGACACTTGAACGAGGGTGATTAATTATTGATGCACTATTAACAAGGTGCGAATCACAACGCAAAACGCGGTTGAACAGGAAACGAGGTGAAAGTCGACAACACGATAGACACTACTGGACCGGAAACGTCCGCTGGTTTCCTAACATGATCTATCAATAAAATAAGATACGTAAAATCCAGAGATTATCGGAAGAAACAGCATGATAATGAGGAGACAGATTGATTTTTTTACATTCAAAAACCTTGGAATCCCCGAAGAGGCATTAGTGTGAAAGTCTGATCAACATACTCCACGTGAGTAACGCCAACAGTTTATTAAATTATTGGAATCGAACTCTTTACACTGCGTACTTAATCTGAGCCAATTTATCGAACAATTTTGATGGCAAGCGAATCATTATGTTCGCACCTGGACAGTCCAGAAACGTACGTAAAGCGATTGAAAAGTTGTTTCACTACACATCTTTTCCTAATCAACCCAAATCACGGTAAAAAAAGGTTGCCTGTGTTACTTAAAGTTAATCATGAGTGCTAGGTTTTAACCTCGTTAACCACACTACCGCAGTTTCGAAGTTCAAGGATCGGCTACCTCCTGCAAGAACAAATAGTGTGCTGAAACAGAGTTAAAATTGAAACTAAACAAATTTTAATTAAGCGACAACGTTCTGTGTGATGGTAATACTAATAGTAATTTGGTCGACTTTGTACTTGCGTGCGTGGGATACCGAAGCCTGTTGACAGTTAGTAATCGACGTGGGTGAAAAGATTGTTTATGCAAACAATGAACCTTACATCTCACAGTGACCAGTAACTAGGATTCTTGGACCACACGCAGCTGCGTAGGTTCCTGAAAATACGAAACCCGTGTGCATTCCCGGTTTTGCGCGAATTAAAAGGAGAATTGAAAGATTACTCAACAACATGCGGTTATTAACGCGTGGTGAAACAAGATTCTGAAATTGTACAACTGGTAGAATTTCTGGGAAAATAAGAGCTTGATTTCCGGAATCAGAAATTTTACCGTGAACTGGAACTAACGTGGCATTAAGTCTTTAGTCTGATAATCCACCTTACACATGTGTAAAATGGCTGCCGACGATAATCGTAAAATAACTGAACTTACATTGGGATCACACGTAACCGTGCTGTTGAAGGTAAACAAGTGCAGCTGAAAACACATCTTGCACAAAGTCATTAATCCGGTCCAAAGAAACAGGATTGTTGCGCAAAATCCGTGCAACGAAGGGAACGGGAAGCAGACGACGATCAAAATGACCGAGACCATATTCGTCACAGCAACCTGCGAACGAATTGTGAACAAAAAATGGTTAAGGAAAACAGAAACAGTGGGATGAAACCGCGGTGACCAATGACACTCACCTCGTTCACCGCGTGCAGCATGACTAGAAGAGCAATCAATTTGATCCAGTGTATTTCCAGAAAGCGCCAAAAGCAAGTGTTCAAACTGATAGCCCATGCGGTGAGTTTAGAGACCACGGTATGGAAAGCGGAATTCATATCTTCAATAAAATCTATAAGAACAAGGAACGAATGATCGTTTGAGTGTGATGATTACAGGGAGCTGTTGTAAATCACAAGTTCCAAATGAGCTCTGATGCAAGAGAACGACTGGAACGACTCCAGGTCCCGTAGTGGTTCAAACCCACCAGGACGAACAACAGATCGCTCAACAAAGCGCTACCTCGGATCGAGAAATACGCCAGTTCATTACAGTTCGTGCCTTCTTATTTTCCTCTCTCTAGAGAGTGGGATTTGGTATCAAAATTAAAATACAGTCTATGAGACTGCCGTCAATTTTGCTAAAGCCAAAACGCCCTAGATGGAAAATTGAGTTCACAAATGACCGAATAGAGAAACAGAAAGCTGCAGTTTGCCGCGTTCGAATTGAGCACGGAGGAGGAGTAACGACAACAGGAAACGCCAAAAACACAAACGAGAACTTACTCAGATTCCTGCGGCGCTGACGTGTCGCAAGTGTGCTTAAAACTCCTGTGCAAATATTTTAAAAATCTATTCGGTGTGAGCAATATGAGCGATAGGAATTCACACGAGGCGGTGTGGGCCAATAAATATTTTTGCATTTTCCTAGCAAAAGCAAGCGTAGCGTCAGTGAAAATACAAATCGTCGTTTGAATGAAACGAGACGTTAATTATTTCAGGCAGTTAAGGCCGGTTCTCATATCAAGTATCATCGTCACGAATCTCCTTATTGTAGAGAAGGAGAGGCGATAATTACGTCAGGTCAATCGAGTTCCAATTGCGATTCCCGTTCTAACGTCTACCTCGTTGTTGGCATTGGCTTCCAGGACACTCGATGCACCGTTAACCGCGTCAACTCCCAAGTTTCGCGTACACTTATCGATTGTGCAGCAATCCATTCATGCATGGATGTGCAATCGAGCAGCACTTCTGTGTTAAATTGATTTACCATCAGTAGCGAGCTGTATGCGAATACACGCTGGAGTCTCATGGCCATTGCTGTGCAATCGTGCAGTACTTTAAGCTGTGCGGCTAACACCGTGCTAAATTGATTGGCCAGAGGTAGTGAGCTGTATGCTGAAACAGGCTGGAATCTCACTACCATTTCCTGTTCTTTTTCTTCATATCTTTCTTCTTTCATATCTGTCTAGGCCTGGGCAACCTGACAGTATCTTCGCACACGTGCAGTCTCTGACTGTGCGGCACTTTGCATGGATCAGACTTGTGCCACATTTGTCTACGCCTGGGCAGGCTGACAGTATCTTACCCCACGTGCAGTATTTGACAGTGCGGCACTTTGTTGGGACAAGGCTTGTTATTTCATACATACATACATACATACATACATACATACATACATACATACATACATACATACATACATACATACATACATACATACATACATACATACATACATACATTTGGTCAAACATTCCAAACTTAACGGCGAATCTCAACAAAAGAGCACGCCAATTGGTTAAGGTGTTTATCACGCCCAGGACGAGGAATAAAACAGACATCCATCTTTTGCCACGTCGATCTGATTTGCCGATCGATTTCGTACCAACCGGTTCACTTTAACTCCTTACCACGACAAATTGTATATCGTTTATTAGCGGTTGTTGCCAATCTGCTACGAACACCCAAGATCCTGTAACTCGAGCCGTTCTCATGCGATCCTCCGACACCTGAATTATTACAAGTTCGCGATTGACGTCCTCAGTTGTTACCGCGCTTTCTGTTCTTGTGTTGTGTCGGATGGTAATGTTCCGCATCATCCGAGAGCCCGTGATCGACACTATTCGATAATGCACTTTGCACTTCTATAACATGATATAACCAACTGGACAGGGCGCTAGACCGCTTTATCTATTTTTGCGACTATGGATTGCACCCTTTTCAAGGTATGGCATGACGAGGAATTAGAGTTGAACGCGTTTTTCTTAAAGTTGCAACGGGGGTGGGATTTGAACTACAGACGTCTCGCTTAAGAGGCTTGAATAACTGGGGTTGAATATATTCGTTTCCATACAATTTGAAGCGATTATACAAAATCCAAATGCACTAGCGACGATCTTGAACGACTTGACGGTTTCAGTAATACTAAACATCACTGTTTCCTTGGCTATATCGAGAGCACAGACGTATAGGGTTTATTTGCATTTGCGTGGAATCGCTTTATGCAATAGACAAATTTTCAGTCAGTTGGTAATGACCACTTATGCCAATCATTCACTGAACCCAACACAAGACATGATGTCGCACTGCTTGGTGGGGGGTAAACCAAATAAAATAAAATCAACCCACTTGACAAACTGCTCGACATTGAGCCAGATGGACCAGTTAAATGCTCCGAACTCAGAGTTGGCAAGATCGACGCGATGTTGGAAGGGGTTGCGGCAGTGCTGTGAGCAAACGGAACAAAAACGTTAGAAAAAAGAACCGTTGCCTGACATTGCTGCTGGTGATGAGACAGTACCTGTAACGCTTCATCGTGGATCGCTTGAGAAAGGGTTCGTGAAAATAATGGACTTGCAGAATGATGACGACCAAAAACATCACTGGGGTGAGCAAACGTTGGAATAGCGCAGCACTGGCGAAAGTCTCCAAACCGATGTCTTTCAAGCTGAGAGCGAAACAGTGAATGAATGAAATTATGTAGATGAGATTTTTCGATTGTTTGTTACGTAACACCACATAAAACGATTAATGCAACGTATGGAAGTAAACTTTCGCCGGCAAAAATGCATTCTAACCGAGCGAGGAATGTGGTTCGAATTGCGATTGGGATGTTATGGATGTTAGTGCTACACGCACTAAGGTGAAAACGATTTCGCAACACTGCCGGGCAATTAATGTGACCGTCGATCGGTATTTTTGGTGGGAAAACAAGAGGACAGAAAATAAAATAAAAGTATACTCACACATCTTCGGACAAGTTTGTTGTGCGGTTCCAAAATTCCGGTGAACCTTGAAACTGATAGGTGTAGATGCAGAGCAGGACGGTCATTGAGTAGACCACATTGAACCACCAGAAGAATATCATTTGACGACGCCAAAAGCGGAAGCTTATCTGTCAATACGAAAGGGATCGTGTTTTATATCCGAACAGAATTAGGGGCACAAACACGCACAGTTGCATCGGATACATGTCACAATATATGCTGGATCCGGTGCGGTGTTCGGTTAAGAGATCGAAAGTGGAAGAACGACTGGAAGTATTTCAAGGTAAATGTATGAAAACACAAGCCTGATCGAGGCAAAGTGCCGAACAGTCAGATACTGCACGTGGGTGAGGATACTGTCAGGTTGCCCAGACCAAGACAGATATGAGGAAGAGAAAAGAACAGGTAAAACTACCAAAAGAATATAGATATAAATGAAACGTGAGAAAGCAAACAGGTATTCACACAGAATGCCAGTCTCTATGTTTGTCTAGTAGTTGCGAGAATGCAAAACAAAGGAATGGGTGATATGTAATTAGAAACAAAATTAAGCAATCGCGGTTGAACATCTAAGGTTGCAAATGTTGTCATAGCCGGGTTTGGCAGTGGAGATAAGCTCCCACGGTTTATGAAATGCTCCTATATGGCGCGCGTCTCAAATAGCCTCTGACAACCAAGTCCAGCTTCTGGCCAGCACGAGTCACTCCCCGAGCCCGGCGGAACTGTTTCTACCAACAGGAGAAGGGGAGAGTGACTGGCGCCTTAAAATCAGTTTGCTTCCGGCAGATGGAGCTCGTTAGCCTGGGAGGGCATTTCATTTAAGGGAAGGAAAACCCTGATTTTCAACCTCCACTGCTTTGCGGGATACTCGATTGCGGGAAAGGCTTCGGGAGAAAACCCTGTGGAAAAACTTGGGACAGAGTCTGGTAGACGGTTAGTTGGTGCACATCACCCCTTTCTGGCAACTCCCTGCTGCCTAGCAAGTCGCACTTGGTTGTACAAAGGCTAGAGAAGCTGACTTGAACAAACGCCGAGTGGTGCTGGGGATGCCGCTTTGTACCCGAATTCCCAAGAATCTTCATTGAAGCCGACTCATCCTCCAGGAGGAGATAGTCGCACAAAAGTAAACGTAAAGTAAGTAACATCAAAGCCTCTGTTGGAAACCATCGGCACAACTCACATAAACACACAACATTATAGCGATTAAGCACATGCAACACACACGACAATTTTGTGCTGCTGGCACTCATTGCTATGGAATATAATTAGAATGTGAGTGCCATGAAAGTTGGATGAATGATCGACAAAGTGGGAACAATGAAAACTTTGTATGATTAGATGAGCACAACCAAACTACACAGGTATATCTAATCTACACGAAATAAATAAACTGGCCGCAATTTTTATGGCCTTAAATCTCACGAAACCTGTCGTGGGATGCGTGATGAAAATGCATGCAAATGCGGAATATTGGTTCAAGAGAAATTACAAGTTAAGGAATCCAGTCACCGGTAGAACAAAACGATAATGACTATCTTATACCATGGACCAACAACGTTGCCAAGTACATATTTTTTAATAAAGCACAATACAAACAAATAATAGTTGCCAGAGCACTTACGGAGCAATCATGTGCTACACTTACTTGGAATGTGAGCATGAAATAAATGAGCATGACCATGTAGAATATGCGGAATATCACGACCGGTTCTTGGACTGAGATGAGCAGCATGCTCAAACAGCAGACAACGATCCAATACTTCACGCAGAAAGTATAAAAGAAGCCGGCTAAAAGAAACAAGAGAAAAAGTGACTTAAACAATTGATTATAAATAATACGAGCCTGCTTTAGGTGGTGATACAATTCTCGTGGTTCTGGTTTTACAACTTGATTACGTAAGTTCCAGTTTCGTTTGCAATAACACCCTCCATCGATCTTAAATGCCTTCAATCTACAAGCATCCTGACGTTGCTACGTACGATTTCGTCCATCTGCATCGTGATACCACAACCAAACATTTGCGACCTATAAAGCGACAGTTCGGGTTGTGTTACTGTATGGGCGCGAAACCTAGACCCTACATAAAGAACATATTCAGCGTCTCCAAATATTTGACAACCGATGTCTCCGCAACATTCTAGGAGTTAGCTGTTACAATCGCGTACGCACCAATGCTCTCCGAAATAAGTTGTTCGGTAGTAATGTTGATATAAGAAGCAAATCAACCAACATAGGTTACGCAGTTTGGGTTACGATTTACGGATGCCTGACCACCGACTTCCAAAACAGATTCTTTTTGCGACGCCACATCCTGATTGTCGTAAATCTCGGGGTGGCCAAACAGTTACATGACATAAGCAGTTAAAAACCCTTACTAGTAACCTTTCCAAAGCCGGCGCAGCGCGTCTTCCAGGCTAGTGTCCTCGCGATCAGACATCGCAATGGCTAGTTACGCTTCAGGAGATGTCCCGAAATCGTGTTCAATGGCGGTCTTGCACTAAGCATCTTCTTGGAGTGTTTGCTTAACCTTGTATGTTGTCAAGCGGAGTGACGAGAAAAGCTTTTTATGATGCATGACGGTGAAAGCCGAAAGGAAGCTGCCATGCTGATGTCGCTCTACTCGTTCACGAAACTTGTTTGAATACATGTTCCATTCGAGGTGTAGGCACCTCTTCCACCTTTTCTTTGTTTACTCTTCTATAGAATCCGTAGCAATTTAAGTCCCACCGTTCCTCATCTTTTAGGATTTTACTTTATCATGGTTGTGTGGCAGTTAAGCATTCGGTACGCGCTACCGGTGTAATGCTGTTTGTGATGATGATGATTTCATACCATCCTACCAAATCACAATCCGGTCAAATTAAATTCAGGCACTCATGCTCTGTGCCTTTTGCCACGGTTGTGAGTAGTATAATTAGGAACATTAGGTTCTCACGGCAATATATTCGCAGAGCACAACACCTTGTGAGTTACAATATAGCCAGAATCAAGTTAATTACGTGTCTATAAAATTATCATTCAAATGATGAAAACATGATTATCATGAAAAAGAAACTAAACTTACTGATTTTTCGGTACATGGTATTCTCCACATAATCGAAAGGAAAGCTGACGCCGAACCACGCACCACTTGGTGCTGAAAAGGGGTACAAAACCGGATGTGGGCCAATAGTTCGCTTGAGTGCATCTGACGCAGCAGGGATCGTGGGTGGCGTAGCTGACAAAGATCTACTTGAGCGCTCGTTCACAAACAATCGGAGCGTAAGCCAGAAACAGAAGTGAAAGGTTATCTGAAACAAATAGAACAAATTGTGAAATAATACCGTGAAATAAGAGAAGATATGGAATGCCCGCCTATGATTCGACGATTAGTTTTCAGTGTAATGTTAACGCTAGCAATTTCCGTAACAGTAATGAATAAACTCATTAATTAATGAAAAGTGAATGGCCCCGGTCAAGTTGCCAAAAGCAATCCTGCAAATAATCGCAATAAGGTTAATCAAAATACACAAGGATGGACGCGAATTGATTTCGGCATGCATTGTAGAACCATTTTATATTCTAGAGGCATGAAGTATATGGTATGAAAGCACAAGCCTGATCCAGGCAAAGTGCCGCACAGTGAGAGACTGCACATGGGCTAAGATACTGTCAGGTTGAAGTGCACTATTGAAGAGTGTCAGTAATGTGTCTTCGGAGGATATGGAGACTACACTCCGGCACAATGCAAGAGCAAGAAGCGCCTTACAAATTCGGGTTGCGGAACATTAGCATGAAAATGGCTCGAATGACACCCTGTCCGAAAACCATACCAGATAAAAAAACATCACCAGCTATCGAACAACATACAATTCGTCATGGTCAATCGAAATAGCCCAATGCCTGGAGGGTATGAAAGGAACCCGTTAGAACGAATTCGCATGAAAAATCAGATCGAGGTGACCACCGGTATAGACAGGTTAAGGACTATTTCGTGGTTACGCTATTCGCCTTCAAAAGATAGACGCGTTTCGTTCTTTGCCATGCGCGTAGTGAACGGTCTGACGAATTAGTTTTTTGGTATCTTCGGAGAACGTGATTCACCCAGGGGGGTAGTGGTAACGCAATCGACAGATGGACCAGACACAGAGGGACGAATGATCTATTTTCCTTGAGACGTGGGTCAACAACGTAATAGACAAATGGAGGGGATAGACCTAGGGTGGTCTGACATGATTATTGTCTAGCAAGGTCGATCATCAAGGATTAGGGAGAGAACCTCCTGTTTTCGGTAGTATCTAACTAAACCGGGGGGTCCTCTTTGCATTGAAACCCATGCATGGAATTTCAAACCGCCACACGGAACAATTTCAATGCTTAACACTGCATTGCTAATATTATAACAGGTGTCTAAAAATATATTTAATACGTTGGACAAAGTTGATTGTGGGAGAAAAACCAAAGCATACACTAACAAAAAGCGCATTTGCATGCATTTCCATCACACCCCACGACCGGTTTCGTACTGTTTGCACTAATCAGATAGGGACAGTAGGATCAGGATCCGCATGCGCTGGAAACAGTGGAAGAATGATAAACAAGTTGCGCTTGTATGCCACTGTATACACTGTTTCCTCGTCACGACCGCTATATAGAAGTGTACAGTCTGATATGGCAATAACTATCTGGCGCAAAACGTTACAAGATATATCAGGTCCGTCAGCGACATTTTCAAGGTGATTGTGTGCTGTTTATCCAAAAGCCCAGAGCCCCACCCCTGTTTACATCTGTAAACCAAGAATTCAACGTCATTCCGAAGCGACCGGTGTGACCTACAGAAAGACAATTATGGATCCAGTCAGAAGTGACGCACATGGGCTTAAATACTGTCAGGCTGCGCGCACGGCGTTTTCGCGACTACGTTGGGTTCTATTTAGCCGTAGAGAAATCAGCCGACGTGCAAAGCTGCGCGTTTACAGAGCGGCGATTAGCCCAGTTCTCACTTATGGATGCGAGACGTGGCCTGTGCGGGTGGAGGATATGGTGAAACTAGAAGTTTTCGACCACTGGTGTCTCCAACGCATTCTCAATGTTCGATGGGATGAGCGAGTAACGAATGACGAGGTTCGCCACCGTTGTTTTGATATCCCTAGCCTGATTTCGCTGAACTAACCAGGATGACACTATCGCCGACACCCTGCGCAGAATGGCGTTGTCGTAGCGGAGGACAAGTGAAGACTTGGCTCGCCACCGTGAGATCGGACGTGGAGCTGCTTCGTCTGCGATCGGTTTACGGATGGCGCACGTGGGACCGGACCTGGATTACAATCTGCGCGGATCTCGCTTCTAACCGCCGAGCGTGGGTGGCGGCAATCCGTGACGTCAATGAAGCCGACTCATCCTCCAAGAGGAGATAGTCGCACAAAAGTAAGTAAAGTAAGGCTGGCCAGGCTTAGAGATATAAAAAGGAAAATACGACAATCCGATTCCGCTGTTTTCCTATTCACCTTAATACCGGTAGCAAATCGATTTGCCAAGGTGGTTGCTGAGCTGTGCGACGTACTGCATGACAGCACATACGAGCTATGACGCAATCACGGTAGGGAAGAACGTCCATTGCAGATCACTATTAACAGACATTTTGTCATCGTCACATAATCATAATGATTATTCAACCATTCATTGTTATCTAAGAACGAACGACCTCACAGTATTTGGAGGATGTGCAATGGAGCAGCACTTTCGTGCTGTGCAGCTATCACCGTACTAAATTAATGGGCCACTGATGGTGAGCTGCATACTGGAACACGTTGAAGTCACACTAACATTTCCACTTCTATTTTGTTTCTCATATCTGTCTAGGCCTGGTCAGCCTGACATACATGTATTTGCTGTTGGCCTCCTTCGGTCGATGTCGACCATGGATGTACATCACAATCGCATGAATTTTCATGTTCTACAACTTTTTGAATGACTAAACAGTCCGATTCGGAAGGAACAATCTCTCCCGCGGCGGTGGCAACGATAGTCAGAACTCGGTTGTATTGCATCAGTTGCACGCCGGCGACGTGATCTGCGTTCCGCAGCCAAGAGCTGTATCTGCTCCTCCCCAGATTGCAGACGACGCTTTACACAATGCCTCTAATGTGAGCGGTCAAAAGCAAGTTTGTCCCAACTCGCGCGGTCAATGCCAAGAGCTTTCATATCTTTTTTGCAAACGACTTTGTACCGCAATGGTCGACTTCCTAATTGCAACTCACCAAATAGTAGATCTTTGGGAATACGACCATTTTCCATTCTATAGACATGACATACCTACCTATATACATACATACATACATACATACATACATACATACATACATACATACATACATACATACATACATACATACATACATACATACATACATACATACATATGTAATAAATTGGACGGCAATTCGTTTGATCATCATTAAAGCAAGCCGATTGGTAAAGTGACCAAAAATGAATCCACAAAATGAGAGTAAAACAGGAACCTACTTGCAGACTCAAAGCACCCACGGAATTTTGAAATTTCCGCATCCCCAATTCGGAAAGCTTTAGTCCATCCGGTGTAACTTCCTTCGGCAATTCGTCATCGGTCAAATTCATTCCATACACATATTGAATTAGTATAAGTACGGTGGAATAAAGAACGATTAATGGACTGGAATACAAACAGGCTGAGCGCGAATTCGGCATAATCCAAAGTAGACATGCGAAGAGCAGGAGTATGAACGAAAGCCAGCTTCGATAGGTAACAGCCCACGCCTAAAATGTTATAAGGTTTACGCCATAAGTGGACGAGTTACAAAAGTGAAACGTAATATTAGGCTGATGGACGAATATACATGCATGAATGAAATTACAAACTAAGATCCAGGCAAAGTGCCTCATCGTCAAAGACTGTGTGTGGGCTAAGATACTGTCAGGTTGCTTCGGCCAAAAAGAATTATATACAATCATTATCATCAGAGACAGCATTAAAGATACAGATATAAATCGACTCATAAACATTGTGAGTGTGATTTTGGTATGAAAGCACAAGCCTGATCCAGGCAAAGTGCCGCACAGTCAGAGACTGCACGTGGGCCAGATAAATGTTTCTATTAATTATTATTGATATGTGTGTGTGTGTGTGAAAGCACAAGCCTGATCCAGGCAAAGTACCGCACAGTCAAGGACCGAATCTTGGTTCGAGGTCGAAACACAAACGGCCCAGTTGCTTCATCTCACTGGACTTTCGAGTGTTCGTGATTAATAACGGGAAAAGAAAAGCTTTGTCTAGTGAAAGTGATGATTGAACTTTACCGGTTGAAAGGAAAACCTGTCTATAGTGTACCGAAACCATCGTTCCCTTCTAAGATAACTTTCGAGTAACTCCATTAACACCTAACATGACATCCAAAAGGCGGAATGTATTTCAATAGGATGGGATCGGATCCCACCCGAGCCTCAGCACTTATGAATGAATTATGGTAAAAGTGGTTGGCTTCGTTTATCTGGACAGGTATTTCCGCTGTTAAGGTTGTAGAAGAGAACTAGCAAGCGGAACATTCACCAAACTAACGCAAACAAATGCAAGCACTTACCATCATTGCTATCAGAGTGAGGATGTAACTATTCTTGATAGCAGAGTAATGGAGACTTAAAAGCAAAGGAAGTTCTCTTCTTATATTATTGTCCACATTTTCAAGCGGTTGGGGTTGACGCATTCCCGAATGATGCATGATATTAGAGACTGCCACTCTAGCGTCATTATTGCGATTGTTCGAAGCGACCTCGGGATCCAACACAGACGATTCCATGTGATTGCCGGATGAATTGTTGTGTTCAACGCCGAGCTGAAAACGTTCAACTTCGGAAGTAGTTTCATCAGAAATTTTGCCACCCGCTTTCACACCAAATTTCGATTTCGGAGAAACTGGAATGACACTCCCGTGGCGAATAATTTGCATCGGATATGCAGAATTGTCACGTTGGTCAGAAAAACGCTGAAAATATAACAAGTATGAATGAACCTTTAATGCTAGGCAACGGTTGCATCAGGCGCCTCTCGTCTTAATAAAGTTAAATGCGCGTAACTATCCTTGTTACAATAAGTTTTGCGCGAGATCAGAATAAAACTGCGCAGCACAATTAGCAATGGTGCTTTGAAACGAAAATGTAGTTTTCTCAGTGGATAAATTTACAAGATACTCAAGTACAAATGGGAACACAAAGATGTTAACGCTAATAACAAGTACCTAAGGTTAAATATCAAACAGTTCTTTATAGAAAACACGGTATGTATAAGGGCCTTACTCAATACAACGTAAGAAAAAAACAGAAGTAAATAATAAACAAATAAGGGCCCATACCGCAAACAGTGCTAGGAAACAACTGCAATACAAGAATGCCCGTCCTTAATTAGATGGTCGGAATGGTCAAATATAAAAAATCATGCAATGCGTAGCAGACCACCATTGTACTAATCAGTGAAAATTAATCAAAACAATGTGCGTACCGCTTGTTCATCAATTCTGAGAGGATTGTCTGTGTTTCGCTAAAATATTAGGAAATGGTCAGAGTATTATTCGAACGAAAAAAGCAACAAAATACCATGGAAAAACGATTTATGCGAATTCGAACAATAAATGATTGTGATGAAGATACGACAGAATACCAAAAACATTTCGGATCAAGAAGATACGACTAATTATACTCCTGGTCATTTTGTGCGAAGAAGGTGAGTTTTCCGGTTAGGTCTAGCTAGGCGCTAGTTTCATACGTGTAATGCAAATTTTAATAGAGACCAAGTGAATGAGAAGTGATTCCTAGCAATCAGACCACAATGAACATTTCGACACGACTCAGCTGTTTATTTGGCTAAACTTCGAGCAAAGTGAAAAACATGCAAAGATGCAGATTAATCAGTAAAATATAGAGAACCAAGGTGAATTGAATTTTCGAGTTTAAGCAATGGTCAATGAAGATTCGCGAAACATCGTAATGATGTTGATAAAACGGTGACTAGCTCTCGTAATTTCCCGCAGCATAAATTAAGACGTAAAGTGACGTGAATACCAAGTAATGTGAAACTGGGCATAGTGCTAAATAACAGCAAAACCCTTACGTAAATACTTTGTTTTGAAGTAATACCGATCCGCCTGGTTTCGATGACTAGGACGAAGTACAGGAGGATAGTCAGCGGTGGAGCAACATAATCCACAACACGTACATCGGATGGAAATATGATTTCGCCAGGTCTTTCGCATGACGTTTGCATTATATAATATAAACCAAGCAATCTGAAAATTGCAAAATATATGTGAAGGAGTCTATGTAAGCGGAACACGTTGTAGTTGTGATAGTTTCGGAATCTGAACACACAATGACCCACCAGATTGAGTGATTCAACATAATTTCTTAATTACATATTTACGCAAAACAAAAGCCGATCCTTAAGAAAAATATCATGTGGATACGTTGTGTATTAATTGCGGTCGCTATTATCCTTAATTAAGTATCTTCCATTGAACAAAACAATACAGGTGAAATGTAAAATATATCGAAAAAATTTAAATTGTTAACTGTTTTGAATATCCCAATACTGTTGAAAAATAGTAGGCAACAGGATATGGTATGGTATGAAAGCACAAGCCTGATCCAGGCAAAGTGTCGCACAATCAGACTGCACGTGGTCTGATATACAATCAGGTTGCCCAAACCTAGACAGATTTGAGAAGGGAAATAAAAATGGTAGTGAGACTTCAGCATGTTTCAACACGCAAATCACTAGCGGAGGCCAATCAATTTAGCACGGTGTTAGCCGCACAATAGAAAAGTACTGTACGATTGCAGACAACATAGCACAAACAGGCGTAACCCCTTAAGGACGATAATTATAATTGATTAATTCATGAAAAGCTTAATCGATTAAAAAGGTAACCTAAGATAAACTATTTTGCAGGTATATTCTAGTAGATTGTTGCTTGAGTGTTAGGCACGTCACTACAATATGATGTTAAAATTAGATATGAAGATTGAATTTTACTGATGAAACTGCAATATGGATTAGAATTAGACATAGCAAAGCATACACTCGGTTCACATAAACTGATTTGCTAAAAGCATATATGTTCAGAACAATTATACAGTGAAGTATGTCATCGGCACCTAGGTAAAATCTTGCCATAATATTGTTCAGGTCTGGTATATTTAAACGAATATAACCCAGTCAAATATGCCACAGATCATTTGCCTATAGAATCACCCGCAAGCACTGCCTAGTTGTAGTAAAATTTTATCACATATATACAATCAGATAAATCTGGTTTTGTTGTAACTGGGACAAATAACATCCACGAATATTTTTAAAACAGATGAGTGTATTTTCATGAAGTTTACTGTGAAGCCATAACTACGTTCAGATAGCAAAAATGTTCATCAGCCAGATAGTCATAGGGTAACTCCAAAATTATTCGAATGAAGTGCAGATCAATGTGAGCTTAGGAGAGGATATAGCAACTCGTAAAAATATGTTATAGGGAAGTACGGGTAGAGAGGTATTGTAATTAAGTAGCACACAAAACTAAAGAGTAATATTAACATAAATATATGCCAATAATCTCTGTATTAATTGCATACAGTCAATGTATATTGTGGGTACTCAAAAACAACATGATACATAGAAAAACTAACCTTGCTGAAAATCCGCCATTTTCACAAATTACTTGAAAAAATGGAAACTGATACAGATAATAGAGGCAAACATGCATTCCACTGTAGGTCAGCAGAAACAAACGGAGGTATGCAAAAGCTATCGGCTTGATGTGTTTTCCAGAAGCCCAATAAGTGCATATACCGAGAAAGCATAGCAAATAAACGCAAGAAAGCACTGATGGCGACACGATTCCAGCTATCCATGTCAAAAGGACAATTAAGACAAGGAAAACAGTATCTAATGCCCAAGAACGCCAAATACGTTTACGATCTTCGTCCCAGTCTCTGCTAAAACGAAATATATCTCCGTGCTGATTGTTGGGACTACATGATATTCGATTGCGTGAAGAGGCATGAAGAGATGGCTGAGAAAGTTGTGAATGATCGAGTGATGGCCTGTTAGAATTTGAGATATCTTGATCCATTTGCTTTGCTGACGATGACAAGTTTCGCATAAAGGCCCTGTTACCACGTCGACTGACATAAACTAAAAGCCCAACGGCAGTTGCCAGAATAATCAAATCTGGCAAAACGAGTCGTAAAGCCCGGTAAAATAACATTCCATTCAATCTAAAAAAAAGTTGATGCAAAAATATTCTTACTTTTGTACACCGATCTGTGCAGCAATTTGTATTTCATAACCTGACGGAAAATGTTAACAGGAAATTGCAAACCTACAAGTCTTTAATGCGTCATCGTAAGGAGGGGCAACAGCCAAAATTATATGCAATGTGGGATGAGATAAAGTGAAAATGCAGCTCAATGTGATCAGAAGAATGAGAAAAATTTGTATTTTAGCTGCAAAAAAATGTTATAATGAACAGATCGTTACATTTTTCCGGCCTGGTTCTCGGAAGCGGAAGAAGTGGCGAAACCAAGAGAAAAAGTAAATACACGAAGGAAAACCCATTATAGCGAACGATCGAGACTGCAGATAGGTCACAATGTTACAAAATTTACCTAAGAAGAGTACACATGACAAGACAACCCTCAACAAGAGGGTGTCTAATTTGGTCATTCTAAAACATGAAGAATTGCAAAATTCAAATGGCGCACAACCTTCGGTTCTGTTCAAGTTCAAGTTCAAGTTGCACAAGGCTGAAGGTGGCTAAAAGCCAATCACGCACCCAGATTTCCTTCGACTGTATGCAGTTAAGCATCCGACACTTCGATAATGAGTTTACAGTTCGTACTTTTTCCACGTTCTTGTTTCCGTACATCTGGAAAGTAAGGTTGGGTTTCTCTTCACCAGCACGGTGAGAGGTCAGCTATTCAGAAAACAATGCGATAATATGGGTGAACAATGTATGGTCAAGGGAATCACTAGCCTAGTTAATTCAAAGTGAAACACAGTCAAAGAATGCATGTGGGCTAATTTTCTGTCAGGTTGCCCAGGCCTAAACAGATATGATAAAAAAATGTAAAAATACGTTTTTTTGTATTTATTAGACAATGTGCGGAAATTTGATAGACCATTTAACGTCTAATTCCTTTTTAAAGCTCAACACATTTGAGAAGCTCACTATGCAATCTGGGAGCTTGTTCCAGAAGTTGACCACACGGTTTCTGAAAAAGTGCTCACGTGCCAGCAACCTGGGCCTACTCCAAAGAAGTTTCATAGAATTACGCCTTGTAGCTGCTTTAGGTACAAGTTTAAGGATTTCAGTAATATTTTTACCCGTAAGGCCCTTTACAATCTTGAAGGCTTCTATTAGGTCACCTCGCAGCCGTCGTCTCTTTAGTGAGAACAAACCGACGTCCTTGAGTCTTGCCTCATGGGTTTTTCCTGCCTGACCCTCAACCATCCTAGTCGCAAGACGCTGAACCATTTCGAGACATGCTATATCTTTTTTAAGTAGGGTGCCTAGGATTAACGCAGTATTCCACGTGAGGCCGCACGACTACTTCGTATAAGGGAATGAAGACTGAAGGTTTTCGGCAGGATAACGCTGAGCGGTATGAACAATTCTCTGCGAGCCTTGTTTGCAGCTTCGGTACATTGAGTAGCCCACTTAAAATCGCCTGTTATAGTAATACCGAGATCCTCCACTTTCTGAGCAAAAGCTATTCTGATAGTGCCTTCGCCGACTTCTAGTTGGGTTGTCGCTAAATCAGTCTTCAGAACACAACTCTTCCCCAAGTTTAGTGGCAAGCCCCAGGTCTTTGTCCATCCGATTACTTTATCTCAATCAGAGATAAGCGTATCTCTACTGTCGGTTCCTGTGATCTTAAGATCATCAGTAAACAGGCTGCCAGTTGGTTTACAAAAATAAGAAAAAAATAGTGTACCGAGCACTGAGCCTTGATGCACTCCACTGAGGATCAGTGATTCCTACGAGCACACCCATGCAATTCTAACATAGTTAGTGCGACTAGTTAGAAAGCTGTCTAACCATCGATGTAGTTAACCTGTGACGCCACAGATACTTAGTTTGTGCAGAAGGTACCTATGGTTCACTGAGTCAAATGCCTTTTGAAAACCCCAGGGGAGTTTTCCTCGCGTTCTCACTGGTTGTAGAGGGGCAAAACTTTCCTATAGTTGTAAAAGGTGCCCTTTTATAATATTCCAGCTGATTTCTACGCTAGGTTCTAATTCGTCTAGTTCCCAACTTAGATACATTGCTTGAGTTTGTAGTTGGACGATGTCCATTGGACCAAATTTGTGGGACATCTCCACTTGGTGTCTAGGATGCACTAAAGTCCAGTCAAGAAGAATTACAGCATGGTCGCTCTTGCCCAATGGCGAAAGGTATTTGATTTCATAAATATCTCTTTCATGAAACGATAGAACCAAATCTAAAGTGGACAAAGTATGTCCTGACCTAAACCTTGTAGGTTCCCTGACATGCTGATAAAAGGCCCCGACATGAAACCAGTCCAGATATTGCGAGTCAGCTGACTGTGGTGAAGAAATTTTGGTACACCAATCAATGCCCGGGAGATTGAAGTCTCCAACAATAAGTAATGCGTTGCATTGCCCTTTCAGTGCTTCCAATGTGTCCGTTGGTAATCGATCGTCTAATGGTGAAGCAGACGGGCTTCTATAAGCACATGCAAGTGCTAGTCTCCTCCTAGCGACAGTAATAAATACCGATGTTAGTTGAATTTAGTGAGAAGCAATCTTTATCGATGTTTCACTGTGGAAATGATCTTAGTTTATCACAATTGCCATTCCTACCCCGTAGCACCAGTATCCCTATCCTGACGATTGATGGCAAATGTTTTATTGCACACATTGATAGCCTGATCATTTTTTGCATGCCTTGGTTTACCATGAATATATATTAGAATTATTATTATGATAATCATCGTTGCTAGTTTTCTATCATAAGTCCGCGGCTTTCAAAGAATTTGCCCCTGAACGCAACTTGACATCACAACGTGAGCTAGATTCATAGTGAAAATTAGCTTTCGCAAAAATAGTCAACATCACGTATTTAAAACGAATGGTTATATAGTGGACAAAAATTCTACACCTGGCTTTTAATTTGCATGGTGCACTATGTTCATCTTTCGATAAATCTGAACTGATAGACGATAAAAACTCAAACAATCGGATTCAGACATGCGTCTGTACAATATTTTCCCATTTTGCTAATTCGATGCTATATTGCTGATTCATTTCCAAAGGAATTTAAATAGATTCACATTTTAATTTACCGGATTTTTAATGGATTAACGCTGCTCAAACTCAGCAAAACATTTAGAAGCTTTGATCCGTCGCTGTTGTGACAGGCCATCCTTCCATTAAAAATGTTTGAACGACCGCGGATACATCTTTTACTGAAACACATAGTTTTATGAATATTGAACGCAAAAAATTGCGATATTCTTCTACGAGATCTATTGCAATCCGAAAGTTAGTTTCGGTACGTTTATACAACGACGTATTGATTTTGTGAATCATTGTTCATTTATTAGACTACGGACCTCTCACGCATGGCAACGCATTTCGTCTAAGTGTTTTGGAAAGTTTACGAGATTACAAATATCTGCATCAATTATGGCATTGACATGCTTTCTGGCTACTTCTGCATAAAATAAATGACAATTGCTTATTATGCTTCGTAAATGACCTTTCCTCCAAGATGAACTCTCCAAGAAGCGAAGAGTCATTGTATGAATCCGCGTTGATGTCTTGAAAATTCTTTTTTCGGTCCAGCAAGATAAAACGAACCGGAGAAATTTGTTTCCAACCCTACACCCGTGTTCCTTATCAAGTTTTTGTGTCATAATTTTCACGTGATATTTTTTGTTTGTTCTTCAAACTAAAAATAACATTTAAACTAAATAATAAATCTGTGAGAGTTTTCTTTACCGAACATTGTTCCTTTGTTTAAGTGCACTTGGGCTTCCGCACATTTTGATTTGTCCGTTACCCGTGTTTACCGTTATTGGAAAACGGTAATTTTTCGTGCTCTCAACTGAGCTGTTTGACTTCCGTTTATTGGACACGTTGGGTTTGCATTGAAACCTGTATTCGATTACCGTTGAGGTTAGTTATATTTTGCTTTTTATTCGTCTTTCTTAATATAGTACAGCGTAAATTGACGTATTTTTTCGATTTGGGATCGATTAGTAAACGCTCGTCATTCCCAGTATAAGAATCTCGTGGCTTGTAGCAGGCAACTAGTTTCCGTAACAGAAACTATTCCCCATTGACGATTTGGTCGCTACAGTCATTGAAGCATATAGATGCTGCCAAAGCACATGTAAGTGTTCTCAAATTGATATGGAAAATTAGGACGAGGTAGTAGTTTCCTCAAGCGGTCATAAGACTGGACAGCACGGGTCTTCTGAGATAACCTCTTTTAGAATGTTGAGCTAGTGTCTGGGCTTCTGCGAACCACAGTCGATATCTGAAGCTTATCATTTGTATTCGTTTCCGGACATTCACGAGAACATCCATTTATGCGATTTTTCTCGTACTGAACATGGCAGTGAGAATATTATAATTAAAATCTGTAGAAGAGTTTACGAAAAACGAATGTACCAGTGTTATAAGGGACAGTTTATCAGTTGCGCGTTTTATACTGCTGAGCATAAGCACGGATATGTCTTTCGCAACCCAGAGAAATATATTAAAAAAGGAAACGAATCTTAATAGTGAAAGACGACTGTAATGCTAAAGATGCTAATATAAAATACAAAATCAACAATCTGGTCAGCTTCGTAAATAAAAACGTATTCAACTTTACCCAGTAGCAGCTACGCAAACCTGGCTACGGAAGCACGGTCTGGATAACACTTGACGTATCATTGCTTGTCGCATACGGCAGGGCTACTGCACAGGATCAAGCAGTCAAGTCCGATGTCATTTCGAAGAGCCAAACTTCTAAATCTTCGGAGCAACGTAAATCTTGAAACAAGGCATGTAAACAGTGAAAAATTTTACTCTTATTCAAATTTAATAGATACTGTAGTTTTGAGCCTTGAAATGTTATCGATCTGAAGCATTTGATATCAGCTCGTTGGGAATTCGGGATAAATCTCGTAACATACTGGTGCTTAATCAGGAAGAAAACTATATACTCGATTCAAAAACGATTAAGTCACTCGATCGGAGTTGTATAAGAAATCTGCTCAGTAATGTTGAAATTCGCCCAGATACGACACTTGAGCGTGTTTATCGTGTTGGTCTGTGGAATGGCCACATAATAAAGTCACGTGACCTCCAAAAACAAATTTTAGTTGAATTTCTGTGGCAGTCTGATCGCGACCAGTTATTTAAAAGTTACATTGGCTTGAATGAAACCAACAAAAAGAAACACGTTATTGTGCCTCTGGACGAGAAGGGATCCGTTTGGATAGATGAATCAAGTTATGATGTAACTCATAGCAGAATGCTCTATTATTCAGACAAGGATGGTTGTTTATCGATTCCAAAAATCACGGACGGGTCCGTGGATGGAAAGTTCGATAATCGTATTGACCCTGAAATTCCACAGCTTGTGATTATGTGATTCCAAGTGATGAACTATTATTCCGTCATTATACGCTCCAAAACTTTGGATATCACAGGAAGTAAGGTGACAGGAGGAGGATATGAACGTCTACCACCTTAGTATATAAATGAAATTACCATTGTCTTCCAGTCTTTTGGACAACTCTTTCTGTTAAAGAATGTTCAAACAATTCACATAATGTTTTACACAGTTGCTGGTCTCAGGATTTCAGTATAGTCGGAGTGATTCCGTCCGCTCCAGGGGATTTCCTAGGGTTTATTCGACTCAAATGTCGTTGTAGATTCGCTAATTTGATCTCGATCTCAGTCAGCTGTTGCGTGACTGTTGATGGCTGTAATTCTTCAGTTTATCTAATCGCTAATTGATTAAATAATTAAGCATAAAATTGAGCGGACGCATTAGTTGTTTCCTTTACTGAAACCGTTAATCCTTACTCATTCAGAACAGGTAACACTCATGGTTTCACGCTAGATCGATCATTCACAATATGATATAGCAATTTAGGATTTCCTTTCATTTTTAAAGATAGAAAGCGATTGTAATTTTGCTTGTCTTCCTTGATGTATACATTGTTGCGAATTATGAAAAATTAATGCCGAGAAGCATCGGTCCTAGTATTCATGTGTTGAACAAATGCAGAATTTCTTTACCCGATCCATTTTTTCGTGCGACTACTAAGCTTGAAGCGAAAGTCACTTATTCGTCGTTAATCAACAAATCGCGAATTTTGATATATATTTGAGTGAACATTTTCTGTGTGTGCGGTGCAATGTCTTTTCGTGTTGTTATAATCAAGCACTCGCCAATTTACTAACTCAAACGCGTCACGTAAGCTCACGTAGTCTATCCTTCTGAATAGTTCCGCGGACTGACATACTCGTCTAGCGCTGCTTAAATATTTAAAGCCTAGAAGAAGATGATCACTTCGACCGGGGGAGGCAATGTAGTCAACTCTCTCAACTGCTGTTGTCTAGAAAGTAAGTTTTAAATCCTAAACGAATGGTAACTCTGATTCTTTTCTGCGAGTAATGTCGGACACATGGTTATGCAGTGGAATCATGTCGATCAGCTTACGGAATTTATGATCGGGTGTATGGACGATGATCTGATGTGTTAAAAATATCAGGAATGTTGAAGTCCCCCATGACCAGCATAGTATAGAGCCTCTAATAACCTGTCGTTTTGAGCATCCGTCGAAGACAGAGGGCGATATATTATACCAATGATGCAGTAGTCCTGTAACTCTTGTGTAAGTGTACACAATGTAGTATCTTCTGATTCGAGGTTGGGATCGTGAATCTTCATTCACTGAAGACGTTCGTGAGAGTATAGAGCTACACCACTAACTTTTCGTGGAAGATCGTTTCTTAATAGTATCATGTTTGAGATCGACAGTTCGCTTTCATTCATACAAGATTGAAACCAGGTTTCAGTCGCAGCGACGAGGTCTGGTGAGTATCGTTTGCTCAGCTCGGTTAATTCAGTCAATTTATTGAACAAAATTTGGGAATTCGTATAGAGACACTTTATTGAGCTTTTGGCATGTAACAACGAGTCAGTAACAGTATATATTGTTCCTACGCTGTCGACGTCGAACATTTATCATATGATCGATAATTATCAAAGTTGTTTGTATACATAAAGCATAAAAAATGGACAATGATTATTAACGTTTTCAAGGTCATACGTGCTGATAATTTTTCGTTCGTTAAAATGGTCTAGGTAAATGATAATGAATCAGTTTTACAGAAATTCAATATATGAGCAGTTATTGTATGAAAAGAAAATCGGGTGAGGGTAAAAATGACACGAAGAATATTGAAGAACGATGGATCGGAACATCGAAGATGTGAGGAATCTCGAAGAGTCAGAATCTTCAAAAATGTTCAGTTGGAACACATTATTATTGTCGAATATATGTTCTGAATAAAGAGTGTCTCTTTGTGGGTATTCGTAGAAGATTCGGCGTCCCAGTGTTGACTCGTTTGTGAACCGGAATTCTTCATATGGATGTAAACAGGTAATCTGGAGAATAAATACTAAGAGACGGAGTGACTGTTCACTATGAAAGTTGAAAAACTGATATCACTGGTAATATTCAGCAATGCCATGATTGTATAGTTTATTTATTGAGACATCTAGGTTAAGAAGTTTCATTAATTTTTCAACTGTGAGAAATAAATTCAGATGTGATTTAAAATCACATAGTGAGGTACGAAATCTTATGTTTTTCGGAAGAATATTCCAGAGTTTAGCGTATTTATTTAGGTAGAAGTTACGTCTTACTTTCGTACAGGATCTAGGTAATTCCACTAGGTTATCTTGATTTCTAAAATTATATCTAGAACCTTGTCGGAAGCGAATAGACGAATTTATATCTATATTATCGGAAGATATTATTCTAAAGAACAGTATTAGGTTGTGTCTAATTCTACGGAACCATAGTGGTTCTAGCTTGAGCTGTTTACATCTTTCTCTATATGATTGATTCCAGCTATATCCGGTGATTGATTTGGTAAAAGTACGTTGTACTTTTTCCAAAAGGATGGTATCGGTTTTATTTATACTGCTATATATTATATTACAGTAATCAAAGAGGGGTATGGTGAAAAGTTTATAAAGTTCTAACTTACAGTGTGGGAGAGTAAAGAACTTATGAATCATATTAACACTCTGCTTTGCTTTGAGATCACGTGATGTATATGCTCGTTGAATGTAAGCGATGCTGAATATTTGAACCCAAGATCACGTGTGCAATCGATAATTTGAATAGGATTACCATTAAGAAGGATTGAGTTATCAGGAATTGTACATCTTAAAGGCATGAACTTAGATTTTTCTACAGAAAATGAGAGACCATTAATTTTACCCCATTTGGATAATGCATCCAAATCTTTGTTTAGTCTGGCAATGTAAGTTTGTGTTTCAGAAGATGGGAAGGAAATTACTACTTTCATGTCATCTGCGAACAAGAATAGTTTACTATGAGAGACGACTGTATGTACATCATTTATGTATAGGAGAAAAAGTAATGGACCTAAAACACTGTCTTGTATCACCCCACTTGGAATCGGCAAGGTGCGCGATCTGTGACCATTAACCTCAACACAGTATGTGCGATCTGTAAGAAAAGAAGTGAGCCAAGAATGAAGATTGCAACCTATACCAAATGAACCTAGCTTAGATAGTAATAGGTTATGCCGTACTGTGTCGAAAGCTTCGGTTATATCAAGGAAGACAACTACAACTGAAAAGCCAATTTCAATTGAACTTGTGATGCAGTCTGCGTATTCTAGCTGGCAATTGATGCAGGATCTTTTGTTAAGGAATCCGTGCTGTGCCTTAGAAAAGAAACTAGGTGTCAGATATTCAAGCATAGCTTTCTTTACAATTTTTTCAAATAATCTTGATAAGAAGGCTGTATGATTTATTGGTCGGTAGTTAGTAACTAAGTGTTTTGAGCCAGATTTGTATCTAGGTATAACAATTGAGTGTTTCCATTCTGCCGGAAAGGTACCAGATTCAATAGATGCGTTAAATAGGTTAAGCAGGAGAAGTTGAAAGTCTTTACCACCCATTTTGCATATGGCTGGAGGTATGCCTGCTGTGTCAGGTTTAAGACTGACAGTTGATTGCTGACATAATTTATTTATGTCACTCAGGTTTATACTCAAAGTATTTAGTGTATTCGGCGAAGGAAGATGACTGGTTGTGTAAACGTAGTTTGAATTGTTGTAGGTAGAGTTAAAGTACAGAAGGAATTCTTCGCAGATAGCATCAGGTGAACTAACAATTGTTTCAACGGCGGATGAATTACAATATTTGATAATGAAATCTATGTTGCTGGGTGAGTTGGATGATCTTAACTTGAAAAGTTTACTTCGTGATTTCGGCTTATCCTGACTTATAAGAGCTTTGTTTTCGTCGGCTCTAAGCGTGCTATCTAAAGCATATCTGTGACTTCTTGATAGTTCATAAGAACGAAGAAGGGCGAATATGTCATGTGTTTTTACAGCAACGGAATGTAGTTTCATCATTTTCTTTTCTATTTTCTGGGCTTTCGTTAATTTTGTGTGCCTAATGAGCTTATATGATGCCTTCATAAGTAACCCTCTCAATTGTGAATGAAATGTTGAAGAGACTGTTGTGAAATCATTAGAGAGGAAGAATCGGCTCCAGTCTTCTGTTCTAATGAATTCTGACAGTAGATTCCAGTTAATGTAGTTTAGGTATGCTTATTATTAGATGGCTGCGAAGAATTGACAGAAGTTGTGGCGCATAATATTTGGAATGATAATATTCTATGGTCACTGTTAAGGAAAGATGGAATTACCTTCAGGTTAGCCGGAATAAGGTTCAGAGTGAAGACTAGGTCTAAGATATTGTCATTTCTTGTAGGTTAGTCAATAAATTGCTTATATTCTAGTAAGTCAATCGTTCTAGTGAAAGGTGTATAGCAGCTGTGATGTGCAGGATCGTGCCAGTTTAATTTTGGCATGTTGAAGTCACCAGCAATAAGCTTATATTTCGTGTCGTGTAGAGATGCTTCTATAAACGCATTAATTAAGGAATCCATTTTAGAGATGGTTGAAGACGGTGGATAATAAATACAACCTATTAAGAGATCTAAGGATGGTAATACAATCCATGTTGAGTCTTCTAGTTCTGTCAGACTAGGTGAAGTAAAGGTATCAGCTTTAAATTTGGAATGAACATAGATAAGAGTACCACCTCCCCGTTTCGAAGTTCGGTTATTCCTGAATATCTGGTAATTAGGTACTATAAGTGTTGAGTCAGGCTGGTCATCTCGGGTCCACGTTTCAGTTATAAGAATAATGTCTACTAAGTTCGTAATGAGAAAAGATTTTAGCATTTGGATTTTAGGGGTAATTGATCGGGCATTTATAAGTAGAATACTAACATAAGAAGGAGCGGGATTAAAAGGAGTGGAAGTAAGTTGAGACAAAAATTTAGAGCAATCAATATTTAATTTATTATTTATGGAAAAAATTTGGCATGATCATAAAAAGGCGTGTATCGTAGGTATTGAGATGTGTATCGATTATAAAATAGAGGATTTTGAATCATATAATTAGAGGAGTGAAGAGGTTGAGCATAATAACCAGGGGAGTAAGGGGAGGGTCTGTGAAGCAAGGTGTAGTCAATGGGAGACTGATTATACTGTTTAGGGGGGTATGGTGGTTAAATATGGTAACTGGTATAATGTGCGTGCTTATTATTTTTCACCAACGTCATTTGTTGGTTTGGGGGCTTCTTGAATGCCGTGTTTCTAAATGAGCCAGGATTTGGGAGAAGAGGTTGTGTCTGTCTAAAAGTAGGTAAGGTAGGTAAACGCTTAGTGGGTGGCGGTGTTCTGTAAACTATGTCGTGTGCAGGTGATAAATCTTGGCTTTTTAAAGCTGTAGTAACTACAGGTGAATCACGCTGCATACACTCAGATGAATCGGAAGAAGACTGATTTGTGGGAATAATTGTAATTTTGCGTTTCTTATGACCGAAACGCCTCTGCATAGGGGTGAGGTCTGGCTTTATAGTAACGTCAGAAAATCTGGGAATGGATTTCAAAATATTTCTGTTCTCTAATATATATGAAACGAAACATTTATCGGTGAATTTTATAAGTATTGGAGTTCGTTGTTTCAGGCTGGTTTTGCGTAAACGGACAAAATCAGCACAATCTACCGGAATACCGTATGAAGTGAGAAAACACCTTTTCAAGTCATTTAAAGGATAATTATCAGCTACATTAAATGAAAATGATATTCTTAGAACGAGTTTCTCTTTGAGTAATTTCAGTAGAAAGAGTTTCAACAAATTTATTGGTTTGTATAAGGATATATAGATCAATAATTGAATTGGGCTTCATAAGAGATAATAAAGGTTTAAGAGAGTCAAATAAAATCTGAGAAGTTGTTATTTCGTTACGTAGACTCAATATTTCAGATTCTAATTTTTTCAATTTATTTAATATTAAAAAGAGGTCATCATCTAACCTTACGGTACAATTTCTTGTTTGAGGAGTTTTACGAATTTTAATGCGGCGTGAGATTGATGCTTTAGGATGCATATTATATAGAATATCGTGGAACGTAAATTTTAACTTTAAGATATTATCACAAGTTATCCGTTCCGGTATGTAGCGTATAGAGGAAAAAGTAGTATGGAAATGTAATTGGGATCACGTACCGTATACAAGCGCGCGCCAAATTTAAGGAGTCGATAGTCTCGGCATTCGATGACCACTGTTCACGATCGTGCATTTTTCTTTCACAAAACGTTGTGGCTCCTGTATTTTTTGGAACGTCGAGCAGATATGTTTGCATCGTTTGTAAACATCAAGTGACGCAACAGGACACAGTGGTGGATAACTGTGACGAGAAAGGTGATCAGAATGCGTGATCTTGCCTGGAAAAACTACAAAGCTTCTCTGACACAACGGTCCTGGACAAGCTATAAAATTGTCAGAAATGAGTCGGTGGGAAACGAAATCTAAATAGTCTCAGATTTATAAAAATCATCGGCAGTTTCAACACATTTCTAGTCTGTTGAGATGCTTGATCGCCAAATAGATCCACTTAACATTTTAGACATCATGAAGTTGGATAGAGTTACTTCACTCGAGGAGATATCCTTCACTGATGACGAGATTAAACTTGCTCGTGCAGCAACAAACCTATATAAATCTGCTCGCTCAGACGATATTTAACGCGAAATTATAATGAACATGGCGTTAAAACCAGCAAAAACTGTTGGCCGTCTTTTTAACGCTTCCCTGCAGCATGGATTAATTACGAGTATTCAGAAGCTGTCTAGTGTGTTCCCAATAAAACGTGGCAGTCGATCCTTAGATTGTAAGTACAGACCTGTTAGTCTTACAAAAATCGTTTGTAACATCCTGGAGAGACTTGTTAGATATAGGATATATCGCCATCTAGTTGATTATTCGTTGCTGAACTCTGCGCAGCATGGCTTTAATTACGGAAAGTCATGTATAACATACCTCTTTTGTTTTCAAAACGAGGTCGCTAGAATGCTAGATAATGAACAACAAGTTTAAAATTTTTACTTATAGTTTGGTTAGGCCTTTGATTCAGTCAAACACAGATTGCTTGTACTCAAACGTGGATATATGGGTATGTATTATATTCTGAGTAACAGATTAATAGGCTTCTTAAGCAATTGATACTTTCTCGTCAGAATAGGCATTATATATGTATGAAAGGTATGTATGTTGTTCGTGGAGTCCCGCAGGGTTCAGTACACGTACTCCTACGTTTCCTCATTTCCATCAATGAATTTGCAGCGTCGTTTAAGTGTCTCGGTTTTATTTTTGCGGATGATGTCATGTTTATTGGGTCCATGAATGAACAGAAACTTCTTAAGGATATCGAAGAGTTAGTTTAGTGGTCTGCTACATGGGATCTACCAGTTAACTCCATTAATAGCTATCTCTTTTCTAAAGTAGTTAAAAAGCTGGAGGTTGCTGGATCAGACGGTATAATTGAGATAAATGGGGTGTTGAAAGTTCGTGACATATATATAGGTTTTATCGAAAATGAAATGGACTGATCAATGGAGTATTTTGTTCAAGCTTGGTTAAATTATTTGGAATAAGATATTGCCAAGCTTGAAGTTGTTCAGCGCCCAGCTACTCGTATGACTGAAAGGCAATCAGGTAGGTAGTATAATGAACGATTTCTCAATTTAGATATGTTCTCAGTGAAAAGAAAGTGGCTTTTTAAGGACCTGATTAAAACCTTCGAAGTCATGACAGGTTTCAGTACTTTTTGTTGTTGGCCTCCTTCGGTCGATTTCGACCATGGATGTACATCACAACCGCGTGAATGTTCAGGTTTTGCAGTATTTGGAATGACTAAACAGTCCGATTCGGGAGGAACAATCTCTTACAGAAGCGCCTGCAACGGAAGTCACAGCTAGGTTGTATTGCGTCGGTTGCACGCCAGCGGCGTGATTTGCGTTCAGCAGCCAAAAGCTGTATCTGCTCCTCCCCAGCTGGCAAACGACGCTTTACACAGTGCCTCCAATGTGAGCGGTCAAGAGCAAGTTCTTTCTTACTCGCCGGCTCAATGCCAAGAGCTTTCATATCTCTTTTGCCAACGTCTTTGTACCGCAAGTACGGTCTGCCCAATGGTCGACTTCCTAGTTGCAACTCACCATAGAGTAAATCTTTCGGAATACGAACATTTTCCATTCTGTAGACATGACCAAGCCAGCGCAGGCGGCGCCTTCGCAATAGAGTGAACATGCTCTGTAGACCAGCTTTTGACAGCACTTCAGCATTAGTCACTCTGTCCATCCACGATATGTTCAAGATACGACGGATGCTTCGTAGATCGAAAACATTCAGCTTCCGTTCGTGTCTTGCGTGGGTGGTCCAGGTGTCACTGCCGTACAGTAAAGCATTTAGTACGCAAGCGCTGTATACCATCATCTTTGTCTTTACAGTCAGCTTGCGGTTACCCCAAACACGAGAGTTTAATCGGGACAAAATGACAGCTGCTCTGCAAATCCGCTTATCAGTCTCCATGTCTAGCGAGAGTTTATCCGCAATGGTTTAACCAAGATATGTGAACTGATGTACTGATATAAGCTGACATTTTCCAACAAATCTGATGCAAAGGCGATACAGTCCCTTGACCGAGGACTTTGATCTTGCTCATGCTGATTGTTAGCCCAAAGTCTTTGCATGTCGACGAAAAAAAGTCCATTAGAGAATGAAGGTGCTCTTGGGAGTGCGCAATAAAGGCTGCATCGTCGGGAAACAGCAGGTCAGGGATTAGCACATTTCTTGCCTTGGTTTGTGCTCTCAACAGGTTTAGGTTGGATAGCTTGCCATCACTTCGCGTGCGTAGGTAAATACCTTTTGTCCTCGTCCTGAAAGCGTGCTTCAGAAGCAGAGCAAAAAATGCCGAAAAGCGTGTGAGCAAAAACACACCCTTGTTTGACGCCTCGGCGAATTTCAAAGGCTTCTGAGCTGAAATCGTTACAATCGACTGAGCCCTTCATGCTTGAGTGGAATGAAATAACGAGCTTCAGTAGTCTTGGGGGGCAGCCTATCAAGTCAAGCATTTTGAAAAGACCCTCCCTGCTGACGTAGTCGAATGCCTTCGTTAAATCAATATAAACAGCGTATAATGGCATACGCTGTTCCCGGCACTTTTCTTGAAGTTGTCTCAGGGAGAAGTTCATGTCAGCGGTTAATCTTCCCTTGCGGAAGCCACATTGAGATTCGGAGTAAATTCTATTAGCTAGTACTTGCAGCCGGATCTGTAAGACTTTAGCAAACAATTTGTCTACAACATTCAGAAGGGAGATTCCTATGTAATTGTTGCGGTCGCCTCTTTCTCCTTTATTCTTGAATAGCGTGATGAACTTTGGTTCTCGCATCTCTTGCGGGACACACTCCTCCTGCCAGCACTGAAGAAGCAAATCGTGGAGCGGTTGAAATAATGCTGCTCTACAGCATTTGATGACCTCAGATGGAATTCCGTCGTCACCAGGGGCCTTCCCATTCGTCAAGCGTTCGATTGCTCTATTGAGCTCATCAAGAGTAGGGGGAGTATCCAGATATTCAAAAGTCGGCAACCGCTCGACATTTTCAAATACATGTGGTAAAACCGTACTGTCCCTAAAGTAGAAAGAGGAAAAGTGCTCTACCCATCTTTCCATCTGCTAAGTTTTGTCCACAATCGGTTCACCAGATACAGACTTAATGGGAGCCGTTTTGAGTTTTTTGGGCCAATGGCTACCTTAATCCCATCATACATACCGTGAAAATTTCCGGTATCCATAGCCTTTTCGATACCAAGGCTAATTTCTGTCCAGTAGTCATTTGCACATCGACTTGCAGTCTGTTGGACCTCATTTCTTGCTGCTCCTAAAAGTCGTATGTCTTCATCTGTTGGCATACCTTTGAACCTCAATAATGCTGACCGTTTCTCATCCAACACAGCAGTCATCTCAGAAGCTTTTGCGTCGAACCAGTCGCTCGTTCAAGCCTTCTTCGGACGGAAAGTGGAAAGTGCGACTCGGCATATGCAGCTTTTTATCGATTGCCAGTTTTCTGAAGCCGATTCAAGTGGGGTTGTCTTACTGAACTCGGCTGTGAAGGCTTTTGCAAATCGTGCAGCTAGATTAGGTTAGCACATGCGGGTGACGTCAATCTAAGGCTTAAAAGACAATTTGGTGCGATGAAATCTCGTGTCGGAAAGCTTCAGTTTTGCACAGACCAGTGAATGATCAGTGTCTCAGTCTGCGATTTGATGTGATCTGGTGAGAAGTACGCTTCCTATATTCGTACTCTTAACAAGAATAAGATCAAGCTGGTGCCAGTGCTTAGAGCGAGGATGTTTACAAGAGACCTTATGCTGTGGTTTTGTTTGAAAGAAAGTGTTACTGACACAACGACTGAACTGTGTGCATAATTCTAAATGGCGTTGTCCATTTTCATTGGTTTTACCCACACCGAACCTCCCGAGACAGTTTTGCCAAGATTCGTAATCCGCACCAACTCTAGCATTGAAATCACCCAATACCACTACACAGTTTCTTTGTGGCACGTTTTTCAGGATTGTTGTGAGGTTGTGATAAAAAGCGTCTTTTTCAGCAGTCGTCGCAGAGAGCGTCAGCGCATAAACGTTTATGAACGTAATGGTACCGGTAATGCACCTCAGATTTGGAGTCTAAATCCGTTCGCTCCCGCTGCTGCTCGGTTCTGTTGCTTTAGGAACGGCAAACCCAACTCCATGCAGTCGGAGCTCATCAGAACCCGTTCCTTTCCAAAAAATGTGTAATCTCTTTCTGTCAGAATACCAGTGTCTGGTAATCGCGTCTCTTGTAGGGCAGCCAAGTCAACATTCAGTCTTTTTAGCTCATTGTTTATCACAGCAGATTTTCTTACGCCTTTGATATTCGAAACGTCGTCATGAAATCCAGGAAGCATGAAACGGACGTTTCAGGTTCCCCGTTTCAGAAATGACATTTGTTTTTCAGTAGTTGGTTTCGCTGGTGCGGAAAAAACAGTCTGCTTTTCGGTTGATTCCTTATCCTCATGCACCCAATGAGGATAGCAGACCGTGGCCAGACGGCACCATATTGGCTGGGGGCTGCCCAGCTTGAGGCGGGCGGTAGCCGTCCAATGAGACCTTAGATTCTCTCCCCCCGTAGGAAGCACCCCCAGGCGCTGCGCTCTACGCCAATCGAGCCGTAGCATTTAACCAGTATCTGCTGCTTCCCGTGTTATTATCCGCAGAAGCGGAATGGAGTGTCCTCTCCATTGGTGCGTTGTGATGTACGCCAGGGCAGTTTAAAATGGAGAACTAGCTGTTGCCCACGCAACAAGTGCTTCCTCTTCACGGCACCACCGGAACCAAAGAAACAGCTAGGCTGATACTTTTGAACAACGATGCCGTCGCAAAAGTTGACAAAGCGAAGTTGTATAAAACTTCGGACTGCCTAACGGGACTCCGGCCCCCTAGGTTTCAGTACTATTCATTCAAGTAAAATGTATTCTCTCGCGCCGTGTGTTTGTACTCATGGCCACCTATCAAAATTGGCTAAGCGACAGGTCAGGTCTTACGCTTGTAAGTACTTTTCAGTGAAAGGGTAGTAAATTACTGGAATCGTCTTCACGAAGAAGTTGTACGTTTCACTTTTGTGAGGTTTACAAGAAGGGGCTCGACTCTATGTGGCCTTATTTATTTCCTGTTTTTTATTTGGTTTTGAATAATTGGTATGATCTTCTTTTTATCTCTGGAACGCGCTAATGTCTCTCCTCACCTATTGGTGTGGGGATTCTTCGGTATCATTCCAGATTATTCTCATACTAGAAGAAATTTGTGATGATATTGGTGGAAGTGTTGAACGCTCTTCTGTGGCATATCACCGAAAGAAATATGGATGCTCGATTTTCTCGTTAATCACTTACAGTCTAGTACAAATTAAACCAACTTTGACAGTGGTGGGCGCCGCTTAGAAGCTAACTACCGGTGTGCTCGTAGGAATCAATGTTACTCAGTGTAGTTCCTCAAGGCTCCGCGCTTGGTTCACTAAAGTTTCTCATTTTTGTAAACGACCTGTCAGTCTGAATAAGTTCACATTGCTTCCTGTTTGCTCATGGTGTTATGATCCTAGGTATCGACAGTAGAGATACGTTAACTTCTGATTTAGAAAAAGTAATCGAGTGGACAGAGACCCGGAAATTGACACTAAACTTGGAGAAGAACTGCGTTCTGATGACTGATTTGTGGACAACATAACTTGAAGTCGGTGAAGTAACAATCAAAATGCTGCAGCTCAGAAAGTGAAGGATCTCGGTATTACTATCACAGTAGATTTTAAGTGGTCTACTCAATGTGCCGAAGCAGCAAACAAGGCTCGCAGAGATTTGTTCAGACTGTGCTCAGCATTGCTATTACGAAAACATTCTAACTCCATTCCTTTATGCAATGTAGTGCGGCCTCACTTACTATGTTCAATTATGCGCACCGTAGTTAAAAAAGGATATCGCATGTTTGAAAGGTTACAGAGCCTTGCGAATACGATGGTTCATGGTCAGGCAAGTAAAACCTATAAGACAAGAATCATGGACCTCGATCTGTTATACCTAAACAGACGGCAGCTGCGAGAAGTAGACTTATTCTAAATGGTCTCACGGGTGATAATATTACTGAATTACTGAAACTTTCCCCTGAAACAGCTACAAGGGGTTATTCAATGAAACTTATTAAGAGTAGACCCATGATGCTAGTACGTGAGCAATTTTTCAGTAATTTTGTAGTCAACCAATGGAGTAAGCTTCCAGATGGTTCAATAGACCTCCCCAACATGTTAAGATCCAAGACCGTATTAGACGCTAAATGGCCTACCATATTTCCAAACATTTTTAATGAAAAAATTTAAAATAACGAAACAAAAAACACAAATACGAATTGTTCCATTTTTCTTCTCATATCAGTCAAATCCTGAGCAACCTGACAGCATCTAAGCTCACGTATTATCTATGATTGTGTTGCACGTTCCTCGATTGAGCTAGTGATTTCATACATAATACATTGTTCACGCATAATTTTGCATTGTTTCCTGAATCTATGACCTCTCACTGTGCTGGTAAATAGAACCCTTACCTAACGGTCCATATATCCGGGAACAAGAACGTGTTAACCGTACGAATTGTGTACACAATCGCTCCAAAATCATTACTGCGCATTTAGGTCGGTTTACAAGAAGCTGTCATTTTACCGTCCAATCCAGCCATTTGTCCAATTCGTTCAGGAAAACTGTACTCTCAACAGAAGAGCTTTCTCTACCGCAAACTTTCAGATCATCGGCAAAAGTAGACAATTCAGATTTATTGAACCGGGGGGTCATTGACATATACTGTGAAAAGTAACGGTCCGAGAACAGATCCCTGCGGGACCACAGAATTTAGACATGTAGTCTGACATTTAACTCCGTTAACCTCTAACTGTGTATAACGGACAATAAGAAAGTCTTGAATCCTATTTAGAACAGGTCTTTTCATACGAAGAGCACGGAGCTTCAGCAATAAACGTTTGAATGAAACACGGTCAAAAGCCTAACTGAAGTCGACAAAGTCAGCGAATACCGGATGACACAGATCAAATTCTGCAGTGCTCGCGATCAGCAATGAGATTGGATGCGCATGAACGTCTTTGCGTAAAACCATGCTGATCAGATGTTAGCTGACTGGTTGTAAAGAAAAAATCTTCTACCTTTTTTTCAGCAGTCGTTCCAGAGTTTTCTTTCGATTCTGGAGAAGAAGAACTTGAAGTTGAACTAATGACAGAAATTCTGGACGCTTGTTTGTCTTATCATACATTCACAGACCCATGCCAACTGAACCCATCTGAACCTTCCTAAGTTATTAAAAAATTTGAGTTTTAATTTATTGGATGTTGAAATAGACTTTCCTTGGGTTTTAAGCGCGTGGTGTGAATTTCACCGAATTTCCCGTTTGAAATCATGAAGTTAACATATCTATTACTACTGTTAATCGCGTGCACAATTGTCGCATCAGTTAATGAAGATTCTAGTCAATTAGACGTTAAAACGATTTTGCAGCTAAGAGAAAGTGTTTCATTTGGATATTCGGGCGCAAATTCTTTTCTCGATTTAATACGTGGTCTACAATCTCCATCTGCATGGCTAGAACATTACGCAGAAATAATGAGTAAGCGCTTTTTTTATTTATTCCTTAGGCTTGAATGGCAATCGCGTTCCATTCCGGTATATTCAACCAGTAAGTCTTCAGTTTTCCCCTTCGTAAATATTGTTACTCGTGTTTTCCAAAAAAATCTACTAAAGTTCCCAATTTGTCTACGTAGTAATACTACTATTATTTACGTGCTCAGGCTCATGTAGTTGCTTCATATGAATGCTGCTCTCAAAATTTTTTGCTGTATTTCATTCGACCCATTTAATAACTCGCAGATATTTGTGCTGCCTGCACTATTGTTTGCTATGATCTTGACTCAAATAAACATTGTGCGATTCTAGGTCCAAATATTATGATTATTTTGCGATGTATTGCAGTTTTATTTCCAGCCTTTTATAAGTTCTAATCACTCAGAATATACCGCTAGACCCAAATGCTTGACATTACCACACCTTTCCTGCAATCTAAGATTGCAACTTGTCTAATGAAATTCTCGTTATTTTCACGTCAATACTTGAAACTGTGTGATAAATTTCACAAATTATGCGTTACCGATCAATTTTTGTAAAGCAATATTTTCATTGCATTTAAATGTGGTTTCAGTATATGTTAGTTTTCAAAATTATCAATATCAATTCATTTATTATATACTTCGTTGTTGGAAGGAATATTTAATTATAGTTACTGCACGTACGGCGCATGGCTACGCAATTGTGTGGAGTTTCTATAGCTTTGTTAAATCACATGTTAACACATGTGATTGAACCGATTTGTCTTATCAACCTCATCTAATAGTGATATACAAGCGCAAACCTTGTTTACCGTTTTACCAGTCATTCAGATTCTGATCCTACTATCTGTGCCTAATGGGTGCAAACAGCACGAAACCGGTCGTGGGGTGTGATGAAAATTCATGCAAATGCGGATCGTTGTTAAATCGGTTACCGCTTTTAACGAGAGGCATGCGATGTCACGTTTCAAATTTCTATTATCACTGACGTATTTCTAGAACCTAATACTCTGATTAGATCTCGGATCATATACAGCCTGATTCTCAGCTAGTGATTTTAACTTTCATTTCGTTTCTTGAAAATGATTCGTAATTACCCTGGCGCTTCCTTCCACTTCCATTAAATGTCTTATGTCATATATCACACTTTATTTATCGTACCAAAGTTACAAGTAGTTCTGAAAGTTATTTACGTTGTATTGAACACACCGTAGTCATCAAACTTGCTATGTCGGGCACTATATTCGCCACCTTTTATATATCGAGAATGTGGCCTTTGTTCTGCAACTGGAGTGGAAGCATAGCTCGAAAAGTTATCACTTATTGGTTGGCTAGTTAGATAAGCAAAATAGAAACAATGATATGTTAATGAACACAGTATCTTCTATTTTCAATTTGTGTACTTCAATATTGTGTTGGACGTTAGTTGTCTGCGATTTTGCACACACATGTGGCCTTCGTCGGTCGATCTCGAACATAAATAACAACCAAAGTTTCGTGTTTATTTTATCATTTACACCTTAAAAACGGGATATTCCATCGAATTTTTGAGTTGCAATTGCTTCCATAAGCAGTACTCTAATGATCGGCAAAGTTTGCATGTTGTCGGCGCAAACTCTTTCTAGAAGCCAAAAGTCGAACATGCTCGTTCTCGGTTCGCATGGTTAATGTCTCGAGCCTTCGTATCAAATTTACAAACATCATTGCACCGCATCATCATCATAATGCACTGCATTACACCGCTAACAATTACCGGGTGCTGCCATACATCTATGGTACGCTAAAATTCTTAAATGTTGGGAACGGTGGGATTCGAAGTGCTACCGAACATATAAAATACTAAGCACACTGGGATAAGGTGTCTACACGTCGAGTCAAACACGCATTCAATCAAGTGTTGTGAACACGTAAAGCGACATCAATGTGATAGTTTTGACCTTTAAATGTTAGGCAACATAAGAAGCTTTCCAAGCGACTGCATTTGACAACATACGAGATCAAACAAACACTCCAAAATGTCAACTAAAACAAGACCACCACTGAACACGATTTTCAGGAATATCGTTAAGTGTAATTAGCCACTTCAAATTCTGATCTTGTGGCTCCCACTCTTGTAGACGGGTCGCACCAGCTACAAGCAATAGAGGCATCTAAGTATGGGGTATTCTTTTCGCCAAGCAAGTGTAATATATATATATATATATATATATATATATATATATATATGACTAAAGAGCGTATTATACGCTCTCGTAGTGGAGTGAATATGCTTTAGCACTTCTACATTTGTTAATATGCTTATGATGCTACAGAAAGAAAATCATTCTGCTTCTATTCGTCTTGTACGGATGGTCTAATTTTCGCTGCCATATAGTAACTCATTTACTATCTACTTGTTCAAGTTGACAGTTTTTAACAGTGATGATGGAAGGCGATGTTGTTCCTTGGCCAGAACTTTAATCTTGTTCACGCTGATTGTCTGCCCAAATTCTTTGTATACCAATGAAAGTCAACCAAATGGTGACTTACGTTGGTCTCGTGAAAGAGCAATGATGCTTACATCGTCTCTATTGCCTTAGTTTTAGTTTGTCTACTCGTCTTTTCGGGCGAAATCGATAGTTGCATGGTTTACTGCGTATCAGCTTCAGCATCTCCGGTTATTAAATGAATGATGTTGTTCTGTGTCTCATTTCGTGTTTCATACTATGATGAAAGCGTAGTTTACTATTGGAAACATAAAACTCATTGGAAATGTCAATGTCTTGAAAATCCTATTAAATGGACTAACTTCCAGTTTATCACCCTCCGTTCCAATACGGTTAAACTTGAGGAATAATGACACTTACCATTGAGTTTACACTGACGTTATGCTACCTGATTGATTATACGCATTTAAGACAGATAGGAGATAGCTTTACTGAAAAGATTAATAAATCAACACTTGTCGCGCATCATAAATCCCATTCAATTTTACAACTTAACTTGTGTGTGTGCAAAATGGGTAATTTCTGCAACTCTGTTGGTATTATCGCTCATATTTTTCGGGTTTCCCGATTGTATATCATCTCTTGGACTCTGAAATCGAGAAAAATTTTCCTTTCTCTTAATTATGCTTTCATGTTTACATCAACGCATTCGTGTCGTTGATTATATTAGCTAATATCTGTCATCTTTGCAACATTGAAATTTCAAGTATTTCAAACGATGTCTCGTGTAAATTCCATTTATTTTCTCCGAGTTTCTCCAAAATCTTTCTATTTTTCCCATCAGGTGATCATAGCCTACACGGGCTTCATTGTATGTCTCGTTGTTGGGATCTCTTTCATGGTTTTATTACCCTTGGTTGGCCTAGTCTTCTGCTGTGCGCGAATCTGCGGTAGATGCGGTGGCCGCATCCAGCTGATGGATGCCAAGAAAGATCCCTGCAGACGAGTTGTGTACACAATTTTCACTGTTGTCATAATCACCGTTCAACTGTGAGTTAATATCTCGTCCTGGCTTTTCTGTTAATTCTTGAACTATTTTTCAATGTTTAGAATTGTGTTATCCTGTCATTCGTTTATCGTTTCTATTTTCTATCCTTCCATTCAGAATCGCTATCGTATTGGCATTCATAAACCACTCATTGCTCCATGAAGCTATGGTCAATCATAACGATCGCGTTGGTGCGATTCCTCAGATAAATTACAGTTTGATACGTACTGAAGCTTCGCTGAGGGAAATTTTTAAGGTAGGCAACTTTTATTTTAACTTGCTTCTGCCAAATGTTTTTCGAATATCGAGACATTGTTACTCTGATTGCAGGCTGCTACCAATTCTTCTTCCGTAAACTTGGAGGATCGTAAATTACACTTCACCACAACCGTCAAAAGTAAGTTTCGGCCATTTGGACAATACCTCCAACTGTGTCTATCTTATATTGATTGATTGCTGATTTTGCAAACACTTGTTCACTTGTTTATTTTATCGCGTTTGATTGTCACCACCACTGTTAACTAACTCGGAATGGCGTTGTTGTTCGGGTAGCCAAACTCTGACCTAGCTCAAACAGATGTAAGCTGTGACTGTTAAACTAATTGCAGTTGCTGTCACCCGTCTCCAAGATTGGGGTCCACGAGAGCAGAATTCGCTCAAAATCGTCTTCAGTGGCGGTATTGTTGTAGATATCTTCCCAGGGTGTTTGATTAATCTTGTTTGTTGTCAAGTGATATGTCGAGGAAAGCTTGTTGTGTTATGGAAACCGTCGCTGTGCTCGTTCACAACACTTGTTTGAATGCACGTTTGATTCGAGATGTAGGTGCCTCATCCCAGTGTGTGTCTAATCGTCTATAGGTTCGGTTGCTTTTTAGGTCTCATCCTTCCTCATAATTTTAAATTTTTTACTATTTCATGGTGGTATGGCTGTTAAACACTCGGAACGTGCTACCGGTGGTGATAATGTTATTGTTAACTTGAGTCCGAATATTCGTTGTACGATATGTACC
>JACCGJ010003378.1:0-19796 GCA_013407085.1 Atriophallophorus winterbourni
GATTGCACATCCGTGTTGGTAGGGGTGGAAGAAACGACTCCACAAAGCAATGAAAGTTCCCGTGAATGCCTTCGACACCCCAGTGATAGAATCACTCGAGAATACACGGATGTGGATAGTTTGCACGAAAGTGAATAAAAAAATCATCTTTATTATCATCAGAGACAGCATTACACCGGTAGCACGTACCGAATGCTTCACTGCCACACAACCAAGAAAAAGTAAAATCCTAAAAGATGGGGAAGGGTGGGACTTAAATAGCTACGGATTCTATAGAAGAGTAAGCACAAACAAACTGGGAAGAGGTGCCTACACCTCGAATGGAACATGCATTCAAACAAGTTTCGTGAACGAGTAGAGCAACATCAGCGCAACATCTTCCCTGTGGCTTTCACTGCCATTCATCAAAACAAGCTTTCCTCGTCACTCCGCTTAACAACAAACAAGGTTAAGCAAACACTCCAAGAAGATGCTTAGTGCAAGACCGCATATAACCGCAAACGCTCGCAAAAAACCCCAGCAAAAAACCAAACAACAACTGTGCCATGCGTAATGCGGCTGCCGAACTCGGCGTAACAAATACAACTACGCCTTTGTAATTTTTGTATCCCATGTCACGCAAAAAATCTAGGTACAAGAAATTCTATGGCCTTGGGGTGGATAGCGAAAAAGGTCAAACGCATGCCTGTTTCAAATGTCAGAATCATTCGTGTGGATTTGTTACAATGATAAATGTAGTTTTACACCCATCCGCGTGAACAACTTCAAAAGGGCCGCTTTGAGATGTGACCGCTAGGGGATCACGGTCGGACGTATTGGACACACACACACACACACACACCAATAGAACGTAGGTAGGAAACATGCAGTCGACTGCTGAACCATCTAAAACATCACATTGCGTCAGTCAAATAATTATTAATAGCATCGTGCGATAGAATGCTTGCGGTGACAAAGGTACTATGTCAAGGATAACTACCCGTTATTCGAGACTCAATAACATTGATCTTCGGGGTCACTGCTTGACTGTTGAAAATACATGGTAAAATGAGTCAGTAGCATAGGAAATAGCAATAGCGCTTTGTTAATGTGTAGAGCATAAACTCGTTATGTCTACGAAGTAAGGAAATGGTTATGAGTAGTGGTGATACGTGCGATACTGATTCACCAATGTTCAATGAGGTGGCATGACTGGGGACGCAGACGCCTCATCATCAATCCATCAAAAAGCACATTTCTCAAGTTAGGCTTGGACTGTACGATGACCAATAAAGTTGACCCCCTTGCGCAAATAATTGTATAAAAAATGGAATGAATGAAGTGCAATTGCTGCATGTTGTCGCATACAGTCTATGTTCCGTGGCAATCAAATTATACCGTCAGCAAACGTGGTAAATCACCAGCAAGGCGTTTTTTCAAAATGGTTGGTAGTTGAGACGCTCTCGAATTCTTCTCACTAGTCTGCCACTATAGAAAATTACGAATGGTTTGTCAATGGCAGCGCTGAGGTGTGTGTTGGCCTCCTTCCGTCAATTTCGACCATGGATGTACATCACAATCGCATGAATTTTCATGTTCTGCAGCTTTTGAATGACTAAACAGTCCGATTCGGGAGGAACAATCTCTCCCGTGGCGCTTGCAACGATGGTCAGAACTCAGTTGTAGGGCGTCAGTTGCACACTGTATCTGCTCCTCCCCAGCTTTACGCTTTACATAATGTTTCCAATGTGAGCGGTCAAGAGCAAGTTCTTTCAAAATCGCTGTGTTAATGCCAAGAGCTTTCATATCTCTTTTGCAAACGTTTTTGTACCGCAAGTCCGGTCTGTCCAATGATCGACTTCCTAATTGCAACTCACAATAGAGTAGATCTTTCGGAATACGACCATTTTCCATTCTATAGACATGACCAAACCACCGCAGGCGGCGCTGTCGTAATAGGGTGAACATGCTCTGTAGACCAGCTGAGGAGGATGCCTAGATAAACTGGACATGCTAGAGGGTTGAGAACCACAATCAACACTTATCAGGCAGGTTGAATAATAGACATGCAATGAAACAGACTGATCGCCGAACTTGGGCTCACTTAATGACGAAAAACGGCACGAAACCGGTGGGAGATGTAAGCACTCCTAAAACTGTGAAATAAAGTTTACTATTGAGCCGCACTGAAAGTCTTAAGGAGGCTGTTTGATTCACGTCTCTCTATTCGCTCACAAAATCAGTTGAATACTTGTTAAATTCAAGGCAGTGTTTGTGCTTATTCCTCTAAAGCATTTCAAAGCGATTCAGATCCCTCTTTTCCTCTTAAATTTAAGATTTTATTGCGACATGGTTATGCAGCAGCTGAGCATTCAGTACTTGCTACCGGTGTGACGCATTCCCAGAAGACAACAATGACGGAAAACCAATAGCTGACACTAAATTATTCCGCTTGATCGCATAACGCATCAAATTTTCTGAACACATTAGCAGGAAGTGATTTGCGAAATCAGCCTGGCGGTTCAAATACTTTTAAAACACAAAACAAAAGCACATAAAATTTGAAAAACACTACAAAACTCACACACATTCGTGAAGATAATACAATAACATATGAAACGAAATAATAAAATCAAAAGAAAGTATGTGAGACGGGTTGCAAAACCGATGGAAATGCGAAAACAATTCCAGCCTGAGAGAATATGATCTGCGCAACAATCTGAGGGTTATTGTGAGTGTGTACCATAGATTGATCTTAACCAACGGAAAGAAAGAACTGGCAAAAATAAACGGCGTTTTTTTTAAACTAATCGCAAGGCAAGCGTCGAAAGGCTACAATACATCGAAAACTTTACAACTTTGTTTTCTGGATTATACCAATGGGTTCAAACGTGTTATACGAAGTTCCTTACTCCAAAAACTGTCTGAATATGGTGTACATTCAACATTTTCTATTGGATTGCATCCTACTTCGAAGGAAGTATCTAATATCATGTCGTGAATGGTAAGGCCTCCCGTGTGATACCAATTCCGCGTGGTGCCCTACATGGTGCACTACTTTACTCATTTTTATTTTCTATTTACATTTCTGATCTTCCTTCTAACCCTTCTGCAGTTACTGTTAAATACGCCGACGACGTTGCCGTTTCATTGAACCACAATAATCGAGTCGACCAACACGGTTTAGAATCAATGATTACAAGCATTGGTCAATAGTGATCCAAACTTGGTTTATCATGAATCCACAAAAATGCAACGAAACTGTATTTTCCAGCATGACTGGACAGCGATGTTTAGCTCGGCATCAAAACATTCCTCGTGTTTCATCTAATGCCTCGGTGTTTTAAAGAGGTAGCAGCTTCAAGTATCTTGACTTTACAATGTCCGACAGTCTTAGCTGGATCAATCATGTGACGATTCAATTCTGCAAAGTTCGCCGGTTGTCCTTCTATGCTCTCGGTCTCCGCTCATCCCACCGAATGTAATACAACCTTTTGTCTTTTCTACGCATCCCCTATAATTTCCAAGGCCTCACGGAAAAGAATTTTCTGCTGATCAGACGAGGTATTAAGGTTAGCTCAAAATTGAGCTGTTTTCGCGGGTGTAATTCGAGACACTGTGGTCGATCGTCACTTCCGTTAATGCAACAGACTGATCAAAAGCATTTTTTCAGATAGGCCTACCATTTTATTCCTTATTTAAGAACTGAAAATTCAGAAACTTTTGTTTCTTACCTGTTTCAATACATGGTTGGCATGGCATGAAAGCACAAGCCTGATCCAGGCAAAGTGCCGAACAGTCAGAGACTGCACGTGGGCGATATTACTGTCAGGTTGCCCAAGCCTAGACAGATATGAGGAATCGAGAATACATGGTTAGCCAATCACTGGCTGTTTAAGAGTTGAAGATGCGCCTGACAATTGAATAACTGATGTTGGGAGCTCCTCATCATTTTTCTAATTTCATTTGCACGACTGTCTAGGCCTGGGCAACCTGACAGTATTTTGGCCCACGTACAGTATTTATTGTGCAGCTCTTTGCATACATCAGGCTTGTGTGATTTCATACACTTCATTTTTTTCTTAATTTTGTGGAGAAATTAATTTAATTGCTGAAAATTCGCGTACACGAATAAAGTCATTTTCTTCTTCTTCTTCTTCAAAAACACGAAATATAGTGTGAAACATTTGCACATGTCTTAAAAAGAGTGTTTAACGAACACGCGATGGACAAGTGCAGAGATATGATGAAGTGAGCTGCGAAAGAACTCAGAAACAACCTTGAACAAGTAAGCGAGGTAGATAGTGGAGAGTTAAGCAAAAAGAATGCAAGATAGCATGAATCTGAAGTTTTAGAATCTTTAAGATCATACTGTCTACTCACGACTGGAGAGGCAGACTGACTAAATAAATAGATAGATAGATAGATAGATTGACGGAGAAAAAAACGTAAACACTGGGCTTGTTCGTAAGATCTTTTTGATCGTAAGTAGGTAAGGACAATCAGCCGAATAATAATAAAGAGCTGAAAGATAGTTCAATAAGAGACAATCAGAATGGTCAATGAGGCACAGGCTGGCGAGATTGTGAATGAAATGTTATGCTTGGTGTGGATCAAATATGAAAAGCCTCGAAACAGACACAGAAAGAGAGACAAGGATAAAGGTTAGTAGATTTTTGTTTAGTAAGATTTTATTAATAACTAGAATATAGCGTTCGAAAAGCAGGACGGAAGCAACGGACTTGAAACAAAAAGCTACCATCCTGTTGTTATTGGAATGTTGCAAAAATGTTTCAAACAGTTATCAGTGCTGCATTGCACCGACTTAGTCCACACGCGAAGGCTAAATTTCCATTTTGTAAATAAGAATTTACCTCGAATTCGCAAATAAAGGCTAGTGTCAGCAGACATGAAACATGCCACATAATGGGCAGATATAATGTGAGGTAAGAAAAGGAAAAAGAATCTAACGTAGCCGTACAAATTCTACCACCTTGCTTTTAAAAAGATTAACGCAAAATCTGCCAGATTGCAACGAAATTCATGTTTGAAACGTGCATGAAACACATACTGACGAGAGCAATGCGAGGCCTACAAATCAGTTACGCCCCAGTGGTCAGATTAAACAGGGTGGAGTCTGTAATCATGTAGCGCTTGAAAATAATTTCAAGTGCCAGTCCATTGTACGCCATGTTTCATTCACTGAACGACTTGAGGACTATCGCACAAAGGATAACTCAAGGCGACCAGATCCGTAGAAAAATGAACATAAATATTATTTTCCATCGTCGGACTTCAAGTTACAGGCAAGACACGAATTCACTTCTGTGTACTGGATATGCCAGATTCCAGAAAACTACTATAAGCATTTCTATTCACCCAAAGCGCGGTCTTCCGGTGAGCATCTTCGTGGAGTGTTTGATTAATCTTGTACGCTGTCAAGTGGAGACGAGGAAAGCTTGCTATGATGTATGGCAGTAAAAGCCGAAAGGAAGCTGTCGTGCTAATATCGCTCTACTAGTTTACGAAGCTTGAGTGAATACATGTTGCACTCGAGATAAAAACATATTGTCCCTGTTTGCTTGCGCTCACTATTCTATATAGCACATGGTTGTTCAAGTCCTTATCTTTGAGGATTTTATTTTGTTACTGCTTAACGGCAGTTAAGCATTCGGTACTTGCTACCGGTTCAATACTGTCTTAGGTGAGAAGGAGTAGGATGGCAATCCGTGTGAATTTTTTGGGATTCATTCGCAACAAAAGTGTATCATTCTACCAGCGTTAAACAATCGAACTCGACGCTTATATGCAGAAAAATTCCGATGTTCCATCCACCTAGTAGCGAAGAATTACTGTGCTTCACACTAATTATGGTGAACATTTGGTAATATTAAATTTGTATTTACGTTATTACAAACAATCAAATCCTGCAGTTATTGTGGGTCATTTGCTTTCCCGTCACAACCCTCCTATCATAGATCATTGCTCGGCGTAGACATATAACGCTCACCACCACCACAACACTCCTTCATCAGCTGCTCTGCTTTGTACGACTATGCAGTCACATAGGGTAGCAATGAACCCCTATTAAGTTCAGAACGATATGCTATATGCATGTGGCATTCACCGTTTGTCTAGTGCCTCCGTGATTGTGGGGCAGTAAACTAGCTAAATATAAACGACTGCCTTACTACATTACCAAGAACTGCCGGGCCGCAGCAACCACGATTGACCAACTTAAAAAGTTGCACCTATATTAAGTTTACCCAGCAATTTCAAGTATTATGTCAGTATGTATTGAGAGAATGTGATCAAATACAATGAAAATCAATGATTTGCCTCCCATGGGTGGAATGTAACCCAACTCCCACGACTACACTCCGTTTTCTATAGTACCGAATGAGGAAAATAAGACCAGTAAGAAGAATCCTCGGCATCTCGAACCGCCAGTAGTACACGGGTCTGATTAGTTCCCAGCAGTCATGATGATTATTGCTCAAAGTTGCATAATCGGCTAAGCCCTATAATCGGCCTTGGTTATTACGTAGTAGTGGGTACCAGATTAACACACGATGTAAACACCGTCCATAAGTACAAAGTAAAACACATGAAGGCGAATGATCAGACAGCGAATAGCACGATATAAGCCAACAAGGTAATCAATGACATCAAAATCCCGAAATTTTGTTCACTAACGACAATAATGTACGATTGCCAACGAGGAATACAAGAAAAACAAAATAATTGCAATGGGTCAACATGTTGCGCACATCTTGAGATACTCGTGATGCATGTACACGTTAATTCACGCAAGTTACCAGCACATACACGACATGACAAATGATGACATGAAAGGAGAAAATGACGTTAAACAATGACTTACCGCATTATCCGCGTCGAGCTTTCTTAAACGGTGACGCTTTTTCGGATGCACACTCTGTCGCGGACGTGTGGGTTTCCCAAGCAGAGGATTGTTGTTGTTGTTGTTGTTTTTAAGCCGTTCCATATCGGAATGTTGTGAATACCGCTTGACCGGAAAAAAGACACGGTACATTTTAGGAATCGGTCGATTGCGCATGTACGCTAAACGATGTGGTCACTCTATTTCGATATTAAGAGGTATTTGCTATAGTAAGTGTTTTGTGAAACTCCGATACAGTGGTCTCATTCATCATTCTCAAGACAAGAATTTGAGTGCACTAGGAATATTTAGTCGAAATATCAGGAAGCATGTTGTGCTTTTCGATTAATGCTTCAAAACATTACTAATTTGAAATTTAGTGTGGTTCTTTACATGTATAAACCGTTATTACCGGGAAGATCACCATCTGTGATCAACCTACACAGGTTACTTTGGATCAGATAGATGTTGAAGATATCACAGTAGCTATCCAACAAAGCGATCGAAATTGCTTCGATTTGCGTTGTCTGAATCCCGCCGCATCAGCATCATTATCACGAACAGCATTATATCAGTATGTATGTATGTATGTATGACAGCACAAGCCGGATCCAGACAAAGTGCCGTACAGTCAGAGACTGCACGTGGGCTAAGATACTGTCAGGTTGCCCAGGTCTATACAGATATAAGAAAGAAAATAGAAATAGAAACGGTAGTGAGACTCCAGCCTGTTTCAGCTGGCAGCTCGCCACCGATGGCCAATCAATTCATCATCTACCGACTGCCTAACTGCCAAAGAAAGGGTTGAGTCTAAAAAGCAGCTGAACAAGCACAGCTACACTTGGATGAGATGCCTACATATCAAATCAAACACGCATTTAATCAAGTGTTGTGAACGAGTACAGCGATATAAGCATAACAGATTGCATGCTGCTCTCACTGCCATGCGTTATTGAGAGCATTCCTCATCACCCCGCTTGAAAACATACATAGATTGATAGACGCTCCAAAAGCATGACGACCAGAAAGCCCCTGAACTCGATTTTGAGCCATAACACTAAGAGTAAGAAGGCACTGTTAATTATAATCTCACGGTCTACAAACTTTGAGAAGGGGCGCCCCAAATGCAGCTAATTTAAGAGTTAAGGCCTTCATCTGCTTGTGTCAAGTCAGAACCGAGCCGCTGTTACAGGGAAGTCGTTTATGGTTAGGAAAACGATGATTTTAAATTCGCAATACGTGATCTAACCAGCGAATTCTATGCACAAAAACTTATTTTTATATATACGTCGCTACTAAGGCTTCTATTATGGATAATTGCGTTACGTATCCGATGATGCAAAAAAAGCGATTGTCAACTAACTGCAAACGTCTTCTTTCTTCTTTACACAATGCACATGTTCCATACCAGTAGCGCAAATTGTTATCTTATAGACTCTATACTTGAACTTCAGAGATGAACCGACCCGAAACAACAGATGGTCAAAATAACGAAAACAAATCTTGTACATACATCTGCATACATATTCGTAGAAAACACACATATTAGATCAATTGGAAAATATTGATTCTTAACGATAAATACGATTCTGGAAAGTAATATGGTGTGCTTCGATTGAGTCTATCAAGAAGCTCGACATTTGGAGAGATCGCAGTGCAGCAGGTGGGCAATATTCGTGAGAACAAGATCGACAAATTGGTCTAAACTGTTTCTAGAGCGAGAAGGAGAAACAGCCAGAAACGCGTTAGGGAGTGCGAGCGTGGAGATGCGAGCACCAAATTACATTGGTCATTTTGAGCGCATTTAGTGCATGACCGAGAATCGCTCTGTGGTTCTGTTAGGAGGACACTCTCCTAATGAATAAAACAAGCCGCATCACCTGATTGACCAAATTTCGCAACAGAGAGAAATTGCTGTTGGGTGAACCTTTGGAAACAAACACCCAGCTTCACTGTATTCCATTGTTCCCACTATGCACTTTCCCACGATTACTCTGTACCCTCACGCGTTCACTTTGTTGCTGCCATATAAATACAAACCATGTTCCATTCGGGCCTTGTTCTGTTTTCCTGACTGGTGTGTTAAGAACGACGCATAGACTGATAGAACACAACGACTGTCTCTGCTGCAACATCAACGATTCATCCATCATAACAGGTTCTATATTTGAACATTGTGGTTCTTTGTACGGACAATGACTTCGGGGTATAATGCTGTGCACAAATTTTCCGCTGTTTCAAGATTACATGAACCTATTTGTTACTGTATCCACACGACAACGGCAAACAGACAGAACCCGGTAATTAAGTGTAATTGCGTGGAATGCGAACACCATAATAAATTGCTTCTAGAATCCCTTCATTAGAATGATTCTGATGTAAAATGTTGATCGACAAAAATCTTTTGATACAATATCGCTGGCGAACAGTACAAAATTTGAACTAATAAACACGAGAAGGTACGATGAGAAATCAGGTCAAACGTAACGCCAAGAGATATCAGAAGAAAAGCATAGAAAGAAAGCCTACGAGTAAGTAAATATTTCAGATTAATAATCCAAGTATAGTTGCCGGATACCTTGAGGAATCCTTTACGATAGCCTCGTGACGCGATGAGAAAAGTTGATTAAAAAACAAGATAGTGATAACAATAGAAATGCTATAGGACTGAGTTTACAGCGATATCTGCGTGGCTTTAGAGATAGCAGAGTGCTTTTTCGACTGCGTATGCAAGCGTGTATGTAAGAAACCACAAGGTAGTGTCATACAGTCATCGCCCGCAAATTGGTTGCTAAATTTTCCAGGCCTAGAGGGTTGTATTAAGATTGTGTTCTCATTACGGGCAAAAATATGGTTATCATAATGGTAACCTCGAACAATAAATTGCGAAACTCTAACCACCACACATGAAATAGGGAATACATACTATTTTCAATGCAGTTTTAACAAAAGTAACAATTTTCACACGATCACATATCGATAAGCTTCTATCCCCAGACGACATTGGGCGAAAACGAGGTGGAATTGAGCTGCACACAACAGACTAGACATGTGTTGGTTGGGTAATTATGGTGTGATGTGATTATAACGGTAGCGACATACATACAACCAGGAATGCGTACAAGGCGACGTAGCAGAAATTTACGAAAGGGCTGCAAAAGTTAAACATAATTTTACGGAAGGATAATAAGTCGATGATAACAATGTGGATAGAAGCCAGATACAAGTTTATACCACATAGGTACAGATTACTTATGACGGTATACATTGCATGTACAGTGGAGAATGGCAATCAATTGCGACGCTTTTCAGGATTTTATTTTCGGTTGCTTGTACAACGAGAAAGATGATCGTATTTTTCTAGAGATAACGAATCATCACGAATATGGCAAGTGAAATGCGGTTAAAATTTATTGCACACCATACTAGGATTTAAATTGGCTAGCGTTAGATAACATCAAAAACGAACATAATAGAATAGGATCCGATCCAGATGACTTTCTTCTTCTAAATAAAAGGATGGTTTCTAGCGCAAGTAAATAGCATGCCGAGGTACAACAGGAAAATTGACCATGTCATAAAACTACCTGTTTAACTAGCACCGAGCGATATACAGAGTTGCGATTGCACAACACGTTTGTCCCGTAGGGGTAACATTGTGCAGCTCTGATGGCTGAGCCAAAGCACATCGGACTAGCGCGTTGATATTCAGATTACATTCTTGTGCTTATTAAGTTTCCCTATTTAACATGTATGGTATGGTATGAAAGCACTAGCCTGATCCAGGCAAAGCGGCGCACAGTCAGAGACTGCACGTGGGCGATATTACTGTCAGGTTGCCCAGGCCTAGACAGATATGAGGAAGAAAAAGAACAGGAAATGGTAGCGAGACTCCAGCGTGTTTCACCATGCAGCTCACTACCCTTGACCAATCAATTTAGCACGGTGTTAGCCATACACAGAAGTACTGTACGATTACACATCCGTGCAATTCAGTCAACTGAACTGCAACAAGTTGCTTTAATCAATATCTGAGACTTATATGATTCTCTTCGAGATCACAATTTCAGAAACCAGAACATCTACGGCAGAAGTTACGTCCTTTATAGGTCATTGGAGCCCGAAGAGCCAATGGTTATCTCCGGATTAATTATCAAGAAGCCGTGTGAGTTATGGATTCAGTCAAACGCCATCGCAGTTATTTTTCCGAAAGTAGTCTGAAGCTATTTACACACGACAGGCGGAAAATTTGGGTTAAGTGCATTCCCAAAAATGTGCAACCACGAGATTCAAAACTGGATTTTCAGTTCAAAGTGTATAAGTCTTATCAACTGTGCCACCCTAGCCTTTTCAGAATAGTTGCAGGATATAGAAAATAAAACACAAGGCGGTAGTTCAATAGAATTTTACGTGGTAAATGAAGGACATTCTGGCGATCAAAGCTATAGGCATTGACGACCTTGGTATAAATCTTAAACTTTACTAATCACTGGAAAAAGAATAACCACGGCAGCATGTAAGGACACGTAACAGCACAGGGCTGTGGGCACAATACAAATTTCATTGTCTAGCGTAAACTTTGCCTTCCTTGAATCGAACTAGTAGATTCCATACCTTTCATAATTTATGTTTCGGTTTGAGGATGTGTGGTGACCACTCAAATTTCATACTACAACATGTGAGACAATAAATCTCTTGTAACAAGCCAACTGAATTGTTATTGAAAATGTTTAGACAATCGCGAAAGCCAATGGTAATATAATACCATCGAAATCAAGAAGAACCTAACTTCACCTTGCATTTCGGTACCGGTTTGGCGATTAAGTTGTAAGCATTTGTGCAACTTGTCATCAATGCATACCACTTCCAATTGCTTATTAATATTTAGAGATCACGGTTCATTCTCTATGCGTACACTCTTTACGAGATCAGTCTTTACTACATCTACACTATAAATGTTTACAGATCCTGAAGAATGCGACGCTCATGGTGCATAATTTCAATTAGGCTCTAACGGGATGGTATTGTGACTTCATACATGAACCAAGCTACCGAGATCCACACTTAATTAGCAGTAGCACGAGGAGCAATGGAATGATGATGTCATAGGGTGAGATATGGCTTAGAAAACTCATCCATTTCCAACAAGTTTTGCTTCAGCAAATTCTAGGCCAATAGACTGAGTAGTCTTTATATCAATTTGGAACACTTTTGGATTCACCCAGCACACCATATCACTTATATAAATGCAATTATTACGGGTATGAATGTATGTATGAAAACTCAAGCCTACTTCGGGCAAGGCGCTGCACAGTTATTGATTGCACGTGGTCTAAGATACTGTTAGGTTGTCCAGGCTTAGACACATACGGGAAAGGTAAATATCCATGACAGTAAGACTCCGAGGTGTTTTGCATGCAGCTTACTGCAGGCAACAAGTCAAATTGGCACGGTGTTAGATGCACAGCACCGAAGTGCTGCACGATTGCACATTCGTGCGGTAACCTTTTGCTTGATACTGAGAAAAATAATCAGATAAGTAGAGAATCCATCATATCATGCCACTTAAAATTCAGTGTCTGGAGCAACCGCATATTTCTATAACGAAAGGCATAATACTGTGGATTGTGATAGAAAATAGCTCATTTGTTACCAGCGTAAGATAAAGCAACAACAAAACACATAAAGTTGAATAATTTCATTTGCGAGGAAACCTTCGTAACCTTCGAGATGAATACTGATGAGCTTTCTAAAGTTGGCTTAAAAGCACGTTTATTTTACGTCGACAAAGTCACATATATTAAAAGGGCAATGCATATTAATTTGAAAATGTTATTCTCAACATTTTTTACATTATCAGGTCGAATCAGGACCGACAATTATGCAGACTGAACTTGTGGCAGAATAAAGTGTTTTCCATCATGCCTACGTTCAACGATGACGATGATGTCAACGCTTTGTATCCCCCTTCTCGCTTTGTACATCTCATTGTTTATGTTGAACGGCACTATATCTGTATCAGATTGTGCAAATATAATAATATATATAATCTCTGGAATTGAAGACTATGAGGCACCAGGTTAATGCTGGGGAATTGCGGTGACTCTGTTCGCTCCTAGACGGAGATCAACTAGAGACATGATTGACACGGCGCTACATATATATGCTAAGTTTTAAAACAATAATAGTCAACCCTTAATTAGACTGTAAAGATAAGTAAAGCATTGTGTCAACATCCTCATCATGTGCAGTATTATACCAGTAGCAATTGCCAAGTGACTAGCCAACGTAAATCATTGCGCGATAAATGTCAGCAGATTGGAAAGAGAGTTACCCTAAAGCTACGGAACCTACACGAGACCAAGCACAGATACTAGGATGAGGTACCTACGCCTCTAATCAAACACGCACTCAATCAAGTTTTGTAATTTTTGTGTGCTTCCGATTTAGACTACGGTCAGTATCTAAAGGAGGAAGTCATAATCATCGTCGTCATGGAACACTTGTCTGGAGCCAGAGTGTCAAGCAAGATTATGCGGAGCAGTTAAGAAAACGTGCATAACAAGCAGCAACTTTTTCTTGTAAATACAATACAATGATGCAGGATAAAAGATTCTGAAACATACGATAAACAAATTGACGCCACATCGCGTATGGTTTCCGATTAACTGTTAGGTATATCATTTAGACCCCACTCAGGTAAACCAAAATGTTTACAGTTTTATAACGCAAGGTTATGTGGCATTACTAAATGGACAATTTAAGGCTTTCATGATTAGTTTTTATGCCTGTTGGCTATGTTCGCTTAACACATGAGCTTTGCGCGGGTGTGCAGTTGTGCAGTACTGCTGTGCTGTGCAGCTGACACTGTGTTACATTGATTTGCGACCCAAAGTGAGCTGCGTGCAGAAAGACGCACGGAAAGTCTCACCGCTATTTTTATTTCGGTTCTCATGTCTGCCTAAGCCTGGGCAGTATCATCGCCAGTGTGCAATCTAAGGAGGATAGCAGTTTACCTGAATAAAGATTGTGACTTTTTGAATACATAGTTGTATTTCAAAATACAGCTTATGAAAAGAAAAGCGTACTGTTGATGTTGTTCGATGGGACGAACATTGACAGCAAAACTAAACAGGGCCATATTTTCAAAATAACTGTGTTTCCTGTAAAAGACTCAATGGGCATCTAAACCACAATCAGTTTAGTACGAATTGTGTCAATAAATGGTACCGCATTCAACCAAGTTCTTGGTAGTAATATTGACATTCAGAAGCAGGCCAACTTGCAATGGTCAATCTGATTGGGTTATGTTTAGTGGATGCCGGAACATCCACCTTAAAAACTTGTTGTTTGCAAAGCGGCATTTTAGTTGGCGTTCAACAGCGCGATTTGATATCACGATGGTTGGTTGCGCTTGATGATATATTTCGAAACCGTAATCGGCGAGAATCTTGCTTTAAGCATTGAGGTGGATTTTACTTTAATTTTATATTTTGTCAAGTGCAGCGGTAAGGAAAATTGTTATGACGCATGAAAATAAAAGCCGAAAAGAAACTGCTGTACTGTCTCTCTAATTGTTCACAAAAATTGATTTTGCTGTTATGGTCATTTGCATGAATTTTTACACATAACGTCCGGTTTCGCGCTATATGCGCTGATGAGGTAGGAACAGTACGATTAGGATTAGCATGCCTTGCTTACATTTCAAGAAAATCCGTAGCCTTTTGTCTTGTTCAGCCCTATCTAGGATTTTAATGTGTCGTGGTATTACGGCATCGGGGACCGGTGTAATGATGACAATGAAGACGATCATGTAAGTGATGTAGATGAAAAAGCTATGCAGAAAGATGAGCAAGCGCAAGAAAAGGGTTAAAAGCTGGTGCGAGCTGTAACCTGATTTCACAGTATATGACTGATATCGTGATTCAGTTTAGCGTGTATGACGGCAGATGCATAACAGTATTACTTCTAAGAAAAAGACCAGTTTAATGAGTGCCCACATACCCAGCACTTTTAATTTTCAACCAGTTTCTGACTGTCATCATCAGGTAGAGACAATAATATTAGGTTCAGTGAGTTAGTTATGAGCTAACATAATTTCAGCACGCCCGTACATTGATTTCACAAAATGTATATCTTATGGCCTTTGCAACCTGGTATGAGTCAGTAGTCCAAGCCATTTCACCAAGATACGTTCAGATTTAAGGCATATTTTAAAATCCAGTACTACAACAGAAGAAGATTTTGTCGAAATGTATGTTGCATGTGTGAATTATGATCTTCCAGAGAATAACGCGAGCGGCATAACAATTTCTAGCGAAAAAATGCAGCCAATTAGGATAAAATGTTGACCGTTGATGATGAAAAATGTCCTATACGTTATAGAATTAAAGTATAGCATTCGAGCGAAGGTAACGCCAAATAATTGGGCACTATTTCAACAATGGAAATTGAACTTGAAAAACTGGGAAAACAAAAACTTGAACGTTCGTGATGGGAAATGAAAATATATCTTACAAAAACCTTTACAGCGTAAGACTTACCAACAAATCAGACTCATTTTTGAAGGCCAGAATAGAAAAGCCATCAATAAAAGTCTCTTCGTGTGGACAATTTAATTCCGCAGGAATCAGAGATTTCGACAATGTGGAAGAAGGACTGCAGCGATTACTGCAATCAAATGTAAGATCATTTTTAGCTGAAGACCTCGGAGAGAAATCGGAATGAGCTGGGCTCTCGGTAACTAAATGGTCTGAATTTGAATGTTTTGAATTTGTTGAAGAAAAAGGGAGTTCGATTGCACTCATTAGAAAAATAATATATGCTTGAGCTTGCGGAATATTGGGCACTATGATAGCCTACATACACGCAAACAGATCAATCGGGAAACCCAAAAGCGTCAGCGACTCGAAAACACATTCCAAAGAGGCGCTATTCTCTAAGTCACGTTGCAAGTTCAGTTCAGTTTAGTTCAGTTTGCACATGACTGTATGTGGCTAACGAGCCAATCGAGCGTCCAGATTTCTTTCGGTGGTATGCCACAGAAGAGCGTCCACCACTTCAAACAATATTTTCACAAATATCTTCTGGTATGAGAGTAATCTGGAATGCAACAGAAAAACTCCCCTCACCAATAGGTGAGGAGAAGCATTAGTGCGTTCCAAAGACAACATGAGAATCATACCAACTATTCCCTTACGGATAAAAATCAGGAAATGATGAAGGCCACACAGAGTCAAGTCTATTTTTGAAACCCCCTACCGAAGTAGAACAAACAACTTCTTTAGGCAGTCGATTCCAGTAATTTACTACCCTCTCACTAAAGAAGAACTTACGAACATTTGACCTGACATGTCGCTTGGCCAGTTTTGATGGGTGGCCTCGAGTACCCACACTTGGCGCTAGAGCGTACAATTCACTGGGATGAATAGTACTGAAACCTGACATGATTTTGAAGGTTTCAATCAGGTCCCCACGTAGCCTCCTCCTTTTTAGTGAGAAAGAGCTCTAGACTCAGCAATCGTTCCTGATACGACCTACCCGATTGCCCAACAATCATACGAGTAGCTAAACGTTGAACACCTTCCAGCTTGGCAATATCCTTTCCCAAATAAGGTGACCATGCTTGAACGCAATACTCGAGATGTGGTCTGACGACCGCTTTGTATAATGGTATGAAAACCTCTGGGGACCTGCAGGATAAAACTGAACGAAGGCGAAAAAGCTCTCTCCTAGCGCGTTGAGCAGCGGCTGCGCATTGATCAGCCCATTTAAAGTCCCCTGAAACTTCTATACCTAAGTCACGAACTTTCGGCACCCCATTTATCTCCAGTATACCATCTGGACCAGCCACCTCTAGCTTCTTAATGACTTTAGACAAAAGATATCTTTTAGTGAAGTTAACTGGTAGATCCCATGTAGCAGACCACTTGATGACTTTTTCTATATCCTCAAGAAGATCCTGTTCATCCAGTGATCCGATAATCTTGACATCATCTGCAAAAAATATAGCAGGGACACTTGAGCGACGCTGCCAAGTCATCGATGAAAATGAGGAAAAGTAGCGGTCCGAGTACGGAACCCTGTGGGACTCCACTAACAACTTTTACTTTCGACGAATACATATTTCCTATCCTGACACGAAAGAATCTATTGCTTAATAATCCTATTATCCATTTCTTCAGAAGACCATCGATACCCATATAACCAAGTTTATCTGCAAGCAATCTGTGGTTTACTGAATCAAAGGCCTTGCAAAAGTCCAAGTAAAAAACTTCGACTTGTTGGCCTTTATCTAGCCTCATGGTAACCTCGTTAAGAAAACATAAGAGGTTTGTTAGACACGACTTCCCTTTAAGGAAGCCGTGCTGGGCAGAGTTCAGCAACGAGTAATCCACTAGATGGCGACAAATCCTATCCCTAATAAGTTTCTCCAGGATTTTACATGGGATGCTAGTAAGACTTACAGGTCTGTAACTACAAACTGATGATCGACTGCCACCTTTATGTATCGGGATCACATTAGCCAACTTCCACATACTTGGAATATATCCATGTTGCAAGGAAGCGTTAAACATACGACCCACAGGATCTGCTAATATTGGCGCCAGGTTCTTTATAATTTGAGGATAAATGTCGTCTGGGCCGGCAGATTTATGGGGGTTAGTTGCTGCAAGAGCAAGTTTAACCTCATCATCAGTGAAAAATAACTCCTCAAGTGGAGTAACGATATCAGGCCTTTTGATGACTGGCATGTTAGGCGGATCTATTTGGCGATCAAGCCTCTGAACCGACTGGAAATGTTGGAGAAAAGCCGAAGCCTTTTGTGAATCTGAAACTATTTGAGTTCCGTTTTCCTGCTGAAGGTTGCCAATATAATCGCGCGTTTTGCCTTTGGATTGGACATAACTATAGTAACGCTTTGGGCACTGCTTTATATTGCGTGCCAACCGTGATTCAAAGTCACGTTTTGCTTTGCGTTGCATTCCCACAGCATTATTTCTGACCATTTTATACTTTGTCCAGGACCGTTGTGTCTGAGAAGCTTTGTAAGTTTTCCAGGCACGGTCCCTCATTCTAATCACTCGTCGCATCGCAGGTGTCCACCACTGTGGCTTGTTGCGTTGTTTGACGTGCACCAACGGTGCGAACCTATTTTGCAGGGTAGACAGGCAGTGGTGTATAAGCTGCCAGTTTGTTGCTATATCATCACCTACATATTGAGACAACATCTTTTTAGCTTCCTCTGAGACGACTTCCCAGTCTACGCGATTGAAATTGCGCCTCAGTTTAGGAGGAGGTTTCTCATACCTGAGTCTTAGTTGGAATCTGATCACAACGTGATCACTTTTTCCTAATGGAGGAAGATAATCTACCTGGCGAACCATTTCTTCGCTTGAATAGATAACGAGATCCAGGATCGAAGGTGAGCAGCCCTGGCGGAATCTTGTGGGCTCATTGACATGTTGACTCATGGCATGCGTATGAGTCCATTCGATGAAGTCCTTAGACATCTTATCAGATGAACAGCACTGGTTCAGCCAAGATATATGTGGTAGGTTAAAATCACCAACTATAAAAACCTGGGACCCAAGCGTGTGCAGCAAACTGAGATTGCCAAGCAAATTTTGCAAGTCCTGAGGTCCTGCTTGCGGGCTCATATAAGCGCATGCTATTACCATTGATTGCTTGTAAGATTGAACGATACATGAGCTAAGTTGGACGTTGTGCGTGCTAAGCCTAACACTCGATTTTGAAGTTCGAAGACCTAGTCTGAGAAAGATAGCAACTCCACCCCCGTTTAGTTCATCTGGTCTATCACATCTGACCACAGAATAACTACTACAAATTGAGTCAGGAATATGGTCCGTTTCAGATAGCCAGGTTTCGGACAGTGCTATTACATGTGGTCGTAACTCTTGCGCTAGAATGGAGAGTTCAGACCACTTATTTCGGATACTACATGAGTTTCCGTATATCACTGTGGCGACGGTGTCTCGCGATATATTCACACTTAGTCCAGGTTGATCCTCGGGCGTAATACCCGAGGAGTCAGCACGTTTTTTGGTGTGCTGCTTACGAGAGTGGATTCGCCTTGCGCGGCCTGCAGTTCTGCCGTATCTTGGAGGTCACTAATCACGAGCTGTGGAATTTCAGGGACAATACGGTGATTATCGTGTTCATCCCCAGATCCATCCGTGATTTCCATACTTGACAAAGAGCCATCCTTTTCTGAAGAACAGCGCATTCTATTATAATTTACATCATAACGTGAATTCTTTGACCTGTTGGATTCCTTTTTGTCATCGGGCACGACAACATGTTTCCCTTTGTTAGTTTTCATTTAAAGCAATGTAACTTGCAAAGAACTGGTCACGCTCAGACTGCAAGAGGAATTCAACTAAAAGTGGTCTTGGAGAGTGGCTAGACTCACTTTTGGTACCCTTCCACACGCCAACACGATGAACACGCCTTAGTGGCGTATCTGGGCGCATACCAACCTTACGGAGCAGATTTCTGATACAACTCCGGTCGAGTGATTTACGCGTTTTAGCTTCGCGTATATAGGGTTCATCCTGATTAAGCACCAGGATGTTACGAGATTTATCTCGTATTCCCTGACGAGCCGATTTAAGCTGCTCCAGATCTTTGGATAACTTAGCGAGGCTCGAAACGACAGTAGCAAATAAATTTGACTGAGAGTCAAATTTTCTAGTGTCTACCTGTTTACGACCTGTCTGCGCCTTGTTCCTACTTTTACGTGGCTTCGAAGGCTTTAAAGACGGGGTCTGGGATGTGACCTTTGGCTTGGCGGCTTGATCCGGTGCCTTAACCTTTTTAGTCTTTTTGCGTGACTTTGTAGGCTTGGGATTTTTACTCGCCGTAATTTCTTTGGAGTTCGGTGTTTGTACCGCTG
>JACCGJ010003379.1:0-33729 GCA_013407085.1 Atriophallophorus winterbourni
GCTAATGTTATGTTTTACAAGGGTAGAAACAAAGTAATAATTACTAAAATGCTCAACACTGAAAACTTTTATGATATTAGTCACTATTGACTAACTAAACGCAAAACTACGCGTAGCAAGAACAAAGTCAGACCTTTCAGGCAAAGAGCTTTACCCTCTCAGACCAAAAGGCAGATTTGGCTACAGCTACACTGATTCTGGCGAAACAAAATATGGCCGACGAATAGGCCAATCTGAATTGAGAGTCGTAAATTAATGGTTTTCAAAGGTTATTATTAGTTTTTGTGGAAAATAATAATATTTCCACAACAGTAAATAAAGTTAGTGCTGGGGATATGAGCAACACATTCTATAAACGCCATGGTCGCTTGACCAGGATTGTCTATGATTGATAATTCGTTGTGAGAACCTCAATTTACCAGTCACTTCAAAGTCATAAAATGAATTTTAGATTAGGTACTGTTTATTATCAGGAAACGCAATGAAGCCAATTCTAGGATTACTTTACACACTACGCTTGAAATGAGATATTTATTTTTTAAACATTTCATCAGTAAGACTTTTGGCCTGAATATGTACAACGAATCATGCGACTTCGCTTTGAGCGATTCGAATGCACTTGCTTTTAATGAAAACCTTTTTATCATCAGACTTTCGACAAAATTCCTATCTATGATATACTCAACTCAGATAGCTATGAAATGCGTATTGTGTATTGCCCATACACATGGTTTATATTGTGTACGCTAACTGCAAAATCAACGAATGAAAGTACAGATTTTCCCAGGAAATAAGCTGATTGATGATTTGCCATTCAATAAACAATGTCATTTTATATAAAAAGCTTATTTACATGCATTTCAAAGTTATTCAAAGTTATTCAAAGTTTTAATGGTCCAAAAAGTAAACACTTTACAGTAACCAGATATTAAAAATATAGGGAATTCAATCACACACAAACTCCCCATGACCAGTTTCGTGCTGTTTGCACGCATCAGGTAGGGACAGTTGGTTCAGGATCCACATGCGATTGGTGTTTGATTATTTACGTACGAATACTCCCGCACGAAAGATCCATTCTGATTGAAGCCAGGTTTCGAAGATGCTTAGCGTGAGGTACTTCGTGAGTGCTTGATCTTGATTTGATCAGGATAACTAATAATTTTGATGAACATAAATAATAAAATCATAAAATCAACACAATACTTTTGATTTATAGAACGCATGCCTTACGCTATTTTTGTGATCCATCATGGTTTAAGTATGATAATTTCTGGCGAGCAAAAGAGTGATAAATTTCAGTTTTTTCAGTGAGTATAGAAACTGACTACGTGCTATACATATGCTTTTTATTTTTGGCAGTAATGCATGTAGTCTATCTCGCTTTCGCCAATGCAGCCTAATATTGTCATTCTTTCAGCACATCTATTGGACGCAAACATTAACGTAATCGAATTAGAAGTTAAAATTGTTCGCTTCGTAGCAAAATGACTGGAATGAGCCACACAAATTCAGTAAACTATCGTTCGTTTACTCATCACAACGGTTTCACCAATTAATCCGTCGTTTTGAATTACCCTTCCAGCTCTCGTTCACACTAACTCAAGCAGTTCTCTTTTCCTGTCTTATGTGCGTGTTAATTTGCAACGTGATCGTGGCAATCGTATTCAAATTCCATTTTCATCGAGCCTATGGAATCATCTTGATCGTGTTCTACCTCACGTTTGTGTTTGTCGCGATTTTGATCGAAATGGATTATATTCAATCGCCGAAAAATTGGGGTCTTCTCACTGGAACCGAATAAACTACAACGCATTTCGAAGAATTTATAACCGTGTGCACATGATGTATTCTACAATCCCACACAAGACCTTTTATGTTATTTTAATTATATCAATATGTGTGTGACTATTTTCACGATATGCCATTCCAAACCACGAAGGTTGGTTCATTTTTTACACTGCCGGTTCAGTTGAATAAATTTTCACTTGACATACACTCCAGTTTTATGAGGAAAACATTGATCGCGAAAGATCTTGAACTATGTTTCAGACCGAGTGGGACAAAATATGCATGAAATGAAAGTTTCCCATGAATTATTAAAGACATTAATTAGTAATATTTTGCTTCGTCAGACTAAGGGTGTCAGTTGGATCAGACTTCGAGTTTAGATAACATTCACATGGCCGATCTCAAGTTGACAAAGATATGCGCATCCCTAGTTGGAGCTGATCATGTTTAGATACACAGGGGAAAAAGATCAATTGGCGAACTGTCTTGCATGCTACATAATCGCTAAAAACTGTTTTGTTTTGGTTCAGGTGAGATCAAAATTTGTCGACTGATTAGCATGCTTGTTTAATCTATGCGGGTCTTGAAAGTTAATGATAATCTCATCATCTCATCCTTGTTGAGAACCATTGACTTTTGAGCTGCCTCAGTCTTTCAATAGAAGTTTTATTCGGTGCCTTATCACTTTTAAATGATCTTGATTAACTCCATGACCTGATCGTTTTCAAGTTAAGGCTCAATTTCGAATCAGTGAAATCGCAGGGATGCTTCAGGATTTACTTGCTGCGCTCGTTTATCGTACTATTGTGTTTTCTAAATGTTTGTTTCAACTCCAGAAAAACCCTTGAAATTGATTTCAAAGACACTCTTAGTGTGTTATACCCTTGGGTTGGAGTAATAAGGAGGAGAGTGTTTTACCTTTTCATGAAAAAATTGTTAGCGTTCGCTAAAAGCAGTACAGACACTGAGCTATCTGATTATAGTAAGAATCTCCAGTATATGAGTTGACCATTATCCCAAGAGAGTTAAGCCGGTAACGAGGACAATTATGATGTTGAATAGGCTAACAGATACAGAAAAAATTAAAGGTTTTAAATTCAAGAGTTCGTTAAAGGAATTGCGTATTTCCGAACTTCTTTTCGATGAATTTGTCAAAAGTTTATTAGCAAGGTTTTATTTATAGTAGTTTGTGTTAGTGTTGTCATTTCATATTTAAATTTGGACATACTACCTGTGAATACTTATCAAAACGATATAATTGTCGAATGCATATTCTACGTCGTCAAAGAAACGTAAGTACTTCACCCGAAATGTTGGACTCAGTCAAAACCTACGGTTGTATTTTATTTAGTTTTTAAGTGCGAAATTAGGTGACCGTCATATTCCGTTTGAATGCGATCGAAGAAGAAAAGAGTAGCGGTTCAGATAAAGCTCCACTTAGCAGCAAGCTCAATGATAGCACACACACATACAAATTAAAAACTTCAAGAATGTGTATAAAAAGGTTCATCTAGCGATACACAAACGTAACTATTAATTTGACACAATATTTATGCGCTTTATGCTTAGCCGGTGTGTTGGATGGCTGCACTCAATTCCTATGGTTGCTTCATAGCCAGTTAGATGGACGGCAATGACCGCTCTAGTTTTAGCTAGCACTGACGATAGTAGACGGACTTCGCCGAGTGTACGTAGAGTTAGACCAAACAAACAAGAATGCTGTTATTGGAATGTTGCAAAAATATTCTCAAAAGTTACCAGCGCTGCATTGTCGGACTTAGATTAGTCCCCACATAAAAGCTACATTTCAATCTGCAAATAAGGATTTATAATCGAATTCGAAAATAAATAGTTATCGCACAAAGGTAGAACGGCGTTCGAAAGTCAGATCACGGATACGCTTACCTGATGAGCCGCAATAACCGAGAAACCGGTCGTGTGCTTCCGTCCTGCTATTCGAACGTTATATACTACTTATTAATAAAATCTGACTTTAAACAAAAGAAATAATGATGATGCCTGAAAATAGCATATCCAGCATCACCATTTGATTGTTCAACAGGCATGAAGGAAGTGTTTGACAGCGTTTTCTTCGCGTTGCGCAATATCAAATCGTTCAAGATGAATTGATGCCCCATTACAAGGAAAATGAAGTAATAAGAAGAAATTGTAGAATATTTGCAGTTCTAACTTCGTCTTGAAATGTGACCAATTTGTGGTGAACTAAAAAAGTGCACATTCCGGTAATACTTATAATTTGATTTTCGGACGCTACGTCGTCTTTCTTAAAAATGGGTTACATAGTGAATCGGGTGAAAATTGGTTCCACGAAGGTTTTGAAAACGTCATCCATGAAACAAGAAAGGCTCGCATTTGTCTTAGTAGACTCAGTAAAATATTTATTCATGAGTTCACAACTGCGGAAATTTTAAGAACGCAAGTAAGGCGTGTGTTGGAAAGTTGATCTGTAGTGAAATGCATTCTGTTAACATGAATTTTTGATAGACAAATTGTTCTTGTAAATCATTTAGTTTAAAAAAACTTAAAAATATCTTGCAAATAACGCTTCATTTATGTCGCATTGACATAACGTTGAGTCCGAATATCCTGGAAGAGTAAAATATACGGATTCACTGATTCGCAGTCTGTACGCACATATAGATATACGTCTAGGAGGTTACCAAAACTAGGTATGATATAATGGTCTTTCGCATAATAATCACTGGAAATCTTTTATGCTAGCCATAAGTTTAAAAACTAAAGCATTTCGATATAATTCAATTCAATTCAATTTTAATGGTCCAAAATGCATATAGCTTTACAAAATACCAAATAATAATATGGGATCTACGAATAATATAATAAGCAAAAACGGGATTTGGTTACCTACTGAGGAGTTCAAGAATCAGGCAAAAATATAAAGGGCAGAAATTGTTTTCGTTTAGTGGGATGACAAACGTAGATGCATGGGGTCAAGATATATAGTTTTCTTCGATGCACGGGTTAAGGGTCAACAAGGTATCAATACTTTTCTTGAAAATCGGCTGATTTGGTGAGTTTACAACATAATCGGGTAGATTGTTCCAAGTAAAACGAACTCGCACGGCAAAAAATGTCATCTGCGGTTGAGTCGCGAGTCAGGGACAGTTAGAATAAATGTGTGAGCTCTTGTCTTATGCGAGCCCAGTAGATTAAATAAGCACTATAGAGGGTGATTTGCTGTATTCAAAATATTGTAAACCAAAATCAAATCCCCCGGAGACGACGAGGATAACCGAATAAATTCAGGATATTGATTTGCTCATTGTGTGTTTTCCGGCTCAGTCCGGCGACAAGTTTGGTAGCTCAATGGTATATTTTTCGCAAAGTCGCAACATATTTTTTAGGCCATGGTGACTATGCTTGAACTGCATATTCCATCGTGGGTCTAAAGTACGTTTTTATAATGCAGGGAATTTGTCTGATTTGAGAACCTACCTAAGCGTCTCATTCAGGGTGACAATTAATGTGATGTTTTGCGATAGACAGATTTGCAGTGGTTTGACACTCCTAGGGTGTTGCTTATTAACACACCCAAATCCTTTTGTTCCATGGTCCCACAAGAGGCTGTGTGTACCAAGAAATACTGAAACTCCACATGTTTTTCAAGGTTTAACATGTGACAATCATGGAAATTAAAAAAGGCTATTTTTAGGGCCAACTTGGAGGCTGTGCAGATCCTTCTGGAACAGTTCATAGCCTTCCGCTTATTTATCCTCGACGACACTTTTATATCGTCCGCGAACAGTACGATCTTACATTTGATGAGAGCGTAAGTCATTCGCATAAAGTGCAAAGAGGATTTGTTCATGGACTGATCCCTGAGGCACTTCACTTGTCATGGCCACCGACTTCGATAGAGCACCGTCCACAGGGACCCAACAAGCCGATTAGTCAGGAAATTTTCTAACCAGGCTAATTCATTCAGTCCTCTCCGTGCCGGGTGGCACATGAGGCGAAGACAACTTCACGCCAGTGGTTCCGGTCTGTCGCTGCTTCCGTTGCCGTCTGCACCGTGAATCCTTGTGCATGTAGTTCGCGTTCCAACGTTCTGCGCCAAGTTTCCTTGGGCCGTCCCTTTTTCGTTTACCTTGCGGATGCCAGTGCATGGCTACCTTCGTATGCGAACTGGGATCCATCCTGCAGACATGACCGAACCACGGATCTGTTGTCATCGTTTCCGTAGCAATGTAGGTTTTACGGGATAGGGTTGCTAGCCCTAAGTCCAAACCTCCTCCTTTCTCAGACGGACTTGGGACCGTCCTTGGCGGAGTTAACCGGGCTAATAGTCTGCCAATAAAACCGAAACGTTCCAGCTTCTGCCTCATTTCTGAATCCAGTTCTATATCCACGCTTCCCTTCAGACAAAATACTGTAGCATAATAATTTACTAGAACATCTGCGGTGTCATTTGCATTTATGGTCATTCCAGAGTGCGTCCGTAAGGCCTAAACTCCTGGTTTCACTGAACACTGTTTGTTCACAATCTGGTAAAGAAGCATTGGATTCTACTCAATTTTAGACATTATATTAGCTTCATACTGTATTTCGTCTTCATTAATAAGTTTAATAACATGGCTCCTAAGTGTTCGAAAGGTCTCCAATGTGGTTTCGGTGGTAAGCCGGCGATGATTTCTCCAAGCCATATTTCGCATGTTAATCCATTTCCTGTCGAATAGAACAAGACCTAGTGCCAGATAGACCAAAGTTCGCAAAAGAGAGTAATTGTTGTTGGTTAAGCCATGTTGTACCTTGGCAACAAATCCCTATCTTCACTAAATCCAAATTGTCTGACTCGACCATGACGACCAAATTCCATCGTTCCCACTATGGACATTCCCACGATTATTGTGTACCCTCACGCGTTCACTCTGTTGTTGCATATAAATACAAACCACGTCCGCAGTCGAAACGCACACACTGGGCGCTTGGACCATGGACTCCCGATCAACGTTACATTCCGGTCTTGTTCTGTTTTCCTGACTGTTGGGTTAAGAACCACGCATAGATTGATAGAACACAACGACAGTCTCTGCAGCAATAAACACGATACATCCATCATAACAAAAATATGAACGTAAAGCAAATAGATTATTGGTGTCGGTTTTTCTCGATGTTTAGTTAAGCTTTACATAGATCTCATGCAGGGTACTTGTTTAGTAGATTTGATTTTAGGTCTGATGTATGGAAGCAAATGTTTTATCGCTGACTTAACATCATCCTTCAAAAAGTTTCGTATTTCTTCCTTTTCTTATTCCAGATAGGTCCACAAGTTAAGAATAACTTTGTTGGCTTTATAATCATTTGTTCACCCGATGGTAAAAAACTTCCACTACAACCACTTTTTTCTTCTTGTTTACCGCAAAATGCTATTTAACCAGGGCGGACCATTGGCAGGGTTTCTTTCATTTATCAGTGGGGCGTGACTTTTAGGATTTGAATTACCCAATAGTCCAAACATTAATTTACAGTGGAAGTGACTAGTAAATAGAGGCCGCAGACGCGATTAGATTCGTTGTGTCTATTTTCCAAGTGTTTTTACGGACATTCGTATGATTTCTCTGTCGAACACCTCTTCCAAATGAAGGATAAGGAGCAGCAATCGGTTCATTCAGTAGTGGCCTCGATACATAGATCCGTAACATCGAAAAATCTGGATGTGACCACTAAATACAATATTGAAGGCGTTTGACTAACACATATAATTGTGTGGTTGTTTATATTCTGCACCCAGTTCGGTTCAATAGCCGAATTTAAGAATTCCTGATAGAACGGCTTCCCAGATATCTTAAAATGATACAGTAGCAATGACACCACGCCATTTGCATTCAGAACATAACTAAGGAACGTAAGCGGTATAAGTGCCGTTAATGAAAACAATTGTCACAACCTCAGAGCTAGAATGTACCTTACACCAGATGATTGCAGCATTTTCTGCATCATGCTTTGACCCACCCAATACTTCCACGATAAAGCGACCTTTTATTATATAGCGAAACCTCTGGCCGTTTTCGAAACTACTATATCATTTCTGAAAAGCTTATTCTGGAGTAGTGTGCATTATATAAGATATAACAATTTTTAACCAGAATCGCGTCACAGATATAAAATCTTGTTGCGTCTAAGTTAATTCCAGTAAACTCGTCAAGTTTGTTGAGTAGACTCCTTGCATTGAAATGTTGTTGGCCTCCGTCGGTCGATGTCGACCATGGATGTACATCACATCACATCAATTTCATGTTTTGCAACTTTTTGAATGACTAAACAGTCCCATTCGGGAGAAACAATCTCTCCCGCAGCGCTTGTAACGATAGTCAGAACTCTGTTGTATTGCATCAGTTGCACGCCGCGGCGTGATCTGCGTTCAGCAGCCAGGAGCTGTATTTGCTCCTCCCCGGCTGGCAGTCGACGCTTCACACAATACTCCAAAGTGAGCGGTCAAGAGCAAGTTCTTCCCAGCTTGCGGGGTCGATGTCGAGAGCTTTCATATCTCTTTTGCAAACATCTTTGTACCGCAAGTGCGGTCTGCCCAATGGTCGACTTCCTAATTGCAACTCACCATAGAGTAGATCATTCGAATACACCATTTTCCATTCCTATAGACCATGACCAAGACACGCAGGCGGCCTGACGTAATAGGGTGAACATCTTCTGTAGACCAGCGTTGTGAAATCACTGTCAGCGTAGTCACTGCTTGTCCATCCACGATATGGTTCAGATACGACGGATGCTTCTAGATGGAAAGCATTCAGCGTCCGTTCATGTCTTGCGTGTGTGGTCCAGGTTTCACTGCCGTATAGTAAAGCATTTAGTACGCACGCGCTGTATACCATCATCTTTGTCTTTACAGTCAGCTTGCGGTTACCCCAAACACGAGAGTTCAATCGAGACAGAATGACAGCTGCTCTGCCAATCCGCTTATCAATCTCCGTGTCTAGCGAGAAGTTATCCGCAATGGTTGAACCAAGATATGTGAAATGATGTCTGGTCGAGCTGGACAGTTTCCAGCAGTGATGATTGGCGGCGATACAGTCCCCTTGACCAATGGGGGGGAGGGGGGGGGAAAAGAAGGAAAAAGGGACCTTGGTCTTGCTCATGCTGATTGTTAGACCAAAGTCTTTGCATGCCGACGAAAAACAGTCCATTAGCGACTGTAGGTTCTCTTGGGAGTGAGCAATAAGGGCTGAATCGTCGGAAAACAAAACGGGTCACGGATTATCACATCCCGTAATTTGGTTTTTGCTCTTAACCAGTTCTGGTTGAAAAGCTTGCCATCACTTCGCGTGCGTATGTAAATGCCTTCTGTTCTCGTCTTAAAAGCGTGCTTCAGAAGCAGAGCAAAGAAAATGCCGAACAGCGTGGGAGTAAGAACACACCCTTGTTTGACGCTTTGGCGAATTTCAAATGCTTCTGAACTGCAACCGTTAAAATGGACTGAGCCTTCCATGCCTGAGTGGAACGAAATAACGAGTCTCAGTAGCATTTTGAAGAGACCCTTCCTGCTGACGTAGTCGAATGCCTTCGTTAAATCAATAAAAACAGCGTATAATGGCATACGTTGTTCCCGACACTTTTCTTGAAGTTGTCTCAGGGATAAAATCATGTCAACGGTTGATCTTTCTTTGCGGAAGCCACATTGAGATTTGGAGTAAATTCTATCAGCTAAAACTTGCAGCCGGATCTGTAAGACTTTTGCAAACAATTTGCCTACAACATTCAGAAGAAAGATTCCTCTGTAATTGTTGCAGTCGCGCCTGTCACCCTTATTCTTAAATAGCGTGATGATCTTTGTGTCTCGCATCTCTTGTGGGACACCCCCCTCTTGCCAGCACTGAAGAAGCAAATGGTGAAGAGGCTGTAATAATGCTGCTCTACCGCATTTGATGAGCTCAGGTGGAATTCCGTCGTCACCAGGGTCTTCCCATTCTCTAAGCGGTCGATTGCCTTATTGAGCTCATCAAGAGTAGGAGGGGTATCTAGATATTTAATGGTCGGCAACCGTTCGACATTTTCAAGTGCATGCGGTAGAACCGTACTGTCCCTAGAGTAGAGGAAGGAGAAGTGCTCTACCCATCTTTCCATCTGTTGAGTTTTGTCGACAATCGGCTTACCAGATAAAGACTTAATGGGAGCCGTTTTGAGTTTGTTTGGGTCAATGGCTCTCTTGATCCCATCACACATACCGTGAAAATTGCCGGTATCCGCAGCTTTTCGTATATCGAGTCTAACTCCAGTCCAATAGTCGTTTGCACAACGCCTCGCATTCTGTTGGACCTTATTTCTAGCTGCTCTTAGAATACGTAAATTCTCATCTGTTGGCATACCTTTGAACCTCAAGAATTCTGAGCGTTTCTCATCCAGCACAGCAGTCATCTCAGAAGCGTTTGCTTCGAACCAGTCGCTCGTTCGAGCTTTCTCCGGACCGAAAGTTGAAAGTGCGACTCGGCATATGCAGCTTTTTATCAATTCCCAGTTTTCTGAAGCAGATTCAAGTGGGGTTGTCTTGTTGAACTCGTCCGTGAAGGCTTTTGCGAATCTCGCAGTTAGATTAGGTTCGCACATGCGAGTGACGTCTATTCTAGGCTTAGCAGACAATTTGGTGCGGTGAAATCTCGTGTGGGGGATCTTCAGTTTTGCACAGACCAGTGAATGATCAGTGTCGCAGTCTGCGCTTTGATATGATCTGGTGAGGAGCACGCTTCCTATATTAGTACGCTTAACAAGAATAAGATCAAGCTGATGCTAATGCTTAGAGCGAGGATGCTTCCAAAAAATTATGCTGTGGTTTTGTTTAAAAAAAAGTGTTACTGACACAAAAATTGAACTGTGTGCACAAATCTAAAAGGCGTTGCCCATTTTCAGTGGTTTTACCTACACCGAACCTTCCGAGACAGTTCTGCCAAGACTCGTAATCTGCACCAACTCTGGCATTGAAATCACCCAATACCACTACACAGTTTTTCTGTGGCACGTTTTTCAAGACGGCTGTGAGGTTATGATAAAAAGCGTTTTTTTCAGCAGGCGTCGCAGAGAGCGTCGGTGCATAAACGTTGACCAACGTGATGGTACCAGTAATGCACCTCAGATTTAGAGTCCAAATCCGTTCGCTTTCGCTGCTGCTCGGTTCTGTTGCTTTTAATATGTCGTTTCGCACGGCAAACCCAACTCCATGCAGTCGAGGCTCATCGGAACTTCTTCCTTTCCGAAAGAATGTGTAATCACTTTCTGTTAGCTAACCAGTGTCTGGTAAGTGCGTCTCTTGTAAAGCAGCCACGTTGATATTTAGCCTCTCCACCGGAACCAAAGAAACAGCTAGGCTGATACGTCTGGACAACGATGCCGTCGCAGGAGCTGGCAGGACGAAGTTGAATGAACTTCAGACTTCTTAACGGGACTCCAGCTCCGGATTTTTCCTCGAGGTTGACTCCTGAAGCCTTTTCCATGAATGGATGTAGCCACAAGGCAGTGGAGGTTTGAGATAAGGGTTTTCCTTTCCCTAGGTGGGCCGCCTAATGGACTAACGAGCTCCACCTGCCCGAAGCATGCTGGTTTTGAGGCGCCAGTCAGCCGCCTTCGCCCTTTCTCCTGTCAGTAGAAGCAGTTCCGCCGGGTCACACAGGACCATGCGTGCAAGCCAGGAGCTGGACTTGGTTGTCAGAGGCTATATGAGACGCAGGCCATTGGAGCATTTTTAGAATTGGGAGCTTATCCCCAAAACCGCCCGAGCCGTGACAACCTTGGAACCTTGCATTAAAATACAACTATTTGAAATCTCTTCACCAAATGATAAAATGAGGTAGGATTTACAGCTTCTTCTACAAATTTACGGCTTCTTCCTTACTGCAAAATATCCACAATATTAAGATCTACCTTGACGATTTCTCTACTTGCTCTTTAATCGTTAATGGCTGTTCTCATTTTTATTCTATCTACGAGAGACAGATCATGCATTATCATGAATGGCTCCTTCTTAAAATGATGAACGTGTCTCAGTAAACGTTGAACTCGCTCTTTCCAGGCCAAAACAATTTTCACTGTTCATGGGTTATCCTACTCCACACTTTTATCTCAATTTCGAATGCGTAAATGAAGGTAACTCCCTCTTCCCATAATAAAGTTGCGTTGAAATACTTGATTGTAAGAAGGAGTGCTGTTGCTGAAAACGTATCTCATCTGTGTCCCTAGTTTACTTTCAAGCATACACCAAGATCAATCATCGATTTTGCAAATGCCATTTGGGTATTCTGGGTACTAAAGATCCATTAGCATCTTCAGCAGCATGCAATTGTTTTAACTACATGAAGCTAATTCACTATTTTATTCTGTCCATAGGTCAATCTTGCATAGCCCGGATACCTAGGAACTGCGTAAGACGTCATGTCTGCATAAACCTTATTCTTTCTAGACTGTTTAGAAATCGGTTATGAAGGCAATCACTCAGTAAGTTTAAGCACATTCATAGCAACTTTCGTACTCATATCATTTTCTGAACGATGTGTAGTCGAGGAAGGTACGTGCACAATTGTGCACACAGATGCGAATGGCACGCAAACCTGCTTCACTGATAGGTGGCTTTTGCCCTCTGCTGAAAACGAATCACTATCGTTGTCCCATCCACCCAGATCTTCAGCGGTTTTCCAAGATAATTTTCGACTCTATGTTGATTATCACCGCGCATAACACCAGATATTATACGTCATATTTTACATACCGTGAGAATGAAGTAAAACTTTAATTGATATTAACTGAATAATTGTTATCACAAAGTAGGATGTGCCTCATAAAAATTCAGTGGATATTATACCGAATGAGTTATCAGAGATTAGGATAGTCAGGCTGCGTGTATTCTTGTATTATGCACTTACAATAATAATTCGAATTTAGAATTTCACGAAAATATGTACTGCTCAAAGGCTTCCGAGACGGCTTGTAATAGGAAGCAGTTAGTCGTCAGTATACGATAGAAATCGCACGTCCACAATCAACCGATGCAACCACGGTAGAACGAGAAAGGAGTAGAATGTCATTGTTGTGTGTTGACTATTTAAAAATGCTATTTGACAGATGATTAATGTTAACTGAGTTAACGAACAGAAACTTAATGAAATGTGAGTCATAACGATGAAAAGAAATCGATAGATTAGTGTGGTGCTATCTGTAATTGAAATGAAACGATAATACCTAAGTTAACAAACCAAGATGATATTAATCATAGGACTGTATAAATCACAATAGAAATCCTTTTAGTGAGCCAGACGTTTTCAGAATTTGCTCGATATCAGCTGAAGTATTGAGAAAGGGTCTCTGGCCAGTGAACATTTCCGAAAGAACATGAATGTAACTGAAAACCAGGAGGATTCAAGTATGATATGATTGTGGGTGAGTTGAAATACAAGGTAGCGCTTTTGGAAGATTTCGATAGTGAATGCTTGTCGAAAGAATGAATCCAAGACTTTGTCCATTGTTTAATGTCATCATGTGCATCAGTCCGTGAAAAACGTCTCCTAATTAGTTATTGGTAACGGGAGTTGGATCGAAACATGTCCTATGGACGATCAGATTTTGTGTGATCGGATGCAGCAGGGATAAAAGGACGTAGGTTGCTTTGAGGCGAATCGCATATTTTATCGTGGTCGGAACCATGAACTGCGGTCGTATGTATCGAAATGGAACGATTATGTCTAAGTTGATAAATTAACGCGATACAGAACAGGACGTTGAAAATCACAATGAGCAGTAAGGCTGCGTGTATTCTCATAATACCCACGTACAAAAATAATTTCAATTCAAAACACCCAAATAATGTGAATCGCACGAAGTTTCCCAGAGAGGCTAAAATATAAAGTAGTTAACCGGTTTGAATTTTGCTTCCACGCTGCTCAAAGTTTCAAAATTCAATAATTTTGTGAGTTATCGATCAAATGTGCAAAATTATTCAAAATTCTTGTCTTTACCTTTAATCAAGCTGCAACAAAATAGTTTCCAGTTGTATAGAGTGCGATGTGTGCCTGCGTTGGGCTCATCCCAAATGCTCTGCACTGTCGTCAGTTCAATTTAAGGTTTATGCAGCCCATCGATGGCTTACATGGCTATGCGCTGACTGCATGAAATCCGTAGGTACTTTGGTTGAAGAGCGTATTCGTCTTGGGGAACGTAAGCGTTCTCCTCAACGTCCGTCTCCGAAGACCAAAACATTTGCAAAGGTAGCTAGGTCTCTTGTTCCGTCTACCTCCAGCCAGCATACCACTCACTTGTGACCACAGAAGGCTAATCCATCGCCATCCTCCTGTCCTCCAAAGCTCCCTAGATGCAAGTTGAAGCTAATCGAGGTGTTCACACTAACCCGACAATGGATGTCCGCGCACTTGCCCGAGAAGTCCACAAATTGTGGAACGTGGTTGCAAAGCAGCAAGCTAGAAACCAAGTTAGCTCAACACGGTCAATAAATGTTCAATCTTAACGCAGGTTGAGCCTTTCATCCAAGAATAAAAAGCTCGTTAGGAAAGTGATCGCAGAAAGGTTAACGACCTACTCCGTGCTTCATGGATGCGCCCGACTTCACCGGGTCGGCAAAAGGAGGGGTGGCCCATACGACGCATATACCAGATCGCCGCGGCCATTTGAGGTCGAATTCACAAAGCAGTGCGATCCCGACTACTTCCTTTCAAAAGCTTAGAAACGTAACCACGTTGAGGGTAAATGCATTGTGCAACCTGACACCCCGACACACAAGAAAACTTCTAGCCCAATTAGAGGTAGAAAGTCGAAGATAGTTGTTAATCTTAGGTCACCTTATTCGCTCCCGAAGAGGAACTCGGTAAATGACAATAGTGTGACGATGACGCTAACATAGGAAAATTATACTCTAGCGTTGAAGAGCGCCACAGTCGAGGTACTTTATTTAGTGGTTGAATTGTAGTGATACGGACCAGAAAGATGAAACTGGATGCCATGAGTTTTCATCCGTTTAAAAAACAAATGGTCTATCTCTTGATGAAATTCAGCATTTAAATAACGCGAAGCAGCCTCGTGTATTACGCCAGAGGACAAAGAGTTCTTAGGTAGCCCTAACACCAGGAGTCTGGCCCCATCGGATAGTGCTCTTCTGTTCTATACGAACGCTTGTAGCATTAGAAATAAATGGGCTGCACTACGACACCCACAACAAAATTGTAGGTGTCACGGAATCATGGTAGTCTCATGATGACCACATACCAGCCTGAATAGCTGACTGGTTTAGCGTCGTAAAAAGCGATCGACCTCTTGGTAAGCTAGCAGGAGGGGCGTTGATCCTTTTGAGAAAAGTATTTCTCTTTCTACAACTAACGTGCAAATAATATCTGCCTTGCTCATGCATGGATGCACACGTATAGTGGTAAGCTGCTTCTACCGTAGTCCGAGCACTGGTTTGGAAGATGTTTTTTTGAAAATTAGGCTTTCGTCTCTTTTAGTCTTAGCACCACGTGTTGTAATCTTTGGCGATTTTAATCTACACGAAACAAACTGGAAGTACCAAACCTCGCATACCCCAGGAATCGCGAACGATTTTCTCGACTGGCTATACTCCCATGAACTTTACCGTCACGCAAACGAACCAACTAGATTCCGTGAGGGTCAGTCTCCGTCTACTCTCGACCTAATTATCTCAACTTCTGAAAGCGGTATACAAAATTTGGTCTCCCTGCCACTACTAGAAAGAGCGACCATGTAGTATTAGCCTGATAGTTACTCTTGTCATTTGGTAAACCCCCACTTAAGGTGTCTCGATGCTTCCAGAGGATCGACCCTGCTGCCCTACTACAGACAGGAGCTCTACTCCCATGGAAAAACATTGATCATGTGGATGAGATGAGGGGGGAAGATAAAAAAACATCCTTCAATTTCAGGATTGATTCGCTCCTTTCGTACCCGTTCGCAAAATGGTAAACCTCAATGGTGGTCAGCCTATGTTTACCGTGGCGTTCATCACCGCAACGCAAAATGGAGGCGTTATGAGCTAACTCCTTCATGTGGGAATTGGGCCCATTACAAAGAAGCGCGAAATATAGCTGTTTTCAAGATAATTGCAGCAAAATTCTGTTTCGAAAAGTGACTCGTTCAAGAGACCAATACTCATCCGAATCGATACTACAGCTACGTTCAATCTAAAGTCTCAACATGAAAGGTGTTGGTAACCTGAGAAGAGACGATGGCTCCATCGTCATTGCAAGCACTAAAAAGGTTTAGTTGTTTTCCTTGCATTTTCAAAGCGTGCAACGCCGAGTTTATAACTCGAACAACTATGCGCCATCACTTCAGTGTGCTCTCACTGAACGCCACCTTTGCACTGACCTTATATTTGAGGTACACAATGTTGAGACTATGTTGGCTAGCCTAGCATACAACAAGTCGACAGATTCCGACACCATCCATCCACAAATGATCAGACTGCTACCTCCTATCTTAGCTGTGTCGATCACAGAACTTTTCACATCATCCCTCATTCAGGGTACCCTTCGTATGCACTGGATAACAGCCGTTGTAGTGCCTATCCATAAGGGATGAGCTTTTTCGGCGGCCAAACATTACCGCCCGATTAGCCTCTCTAGTGTACTATCTAAGGTCATGGAAAGATTTATGCGCGATGAAATTTGTGGATATCTAACCAAACATTCTCTTCTGTTGGCCGCACAACACGGCTTTCTAAAAGGCAGGTCATGTCTGACTAATTTGTTGAGCTTTCTAAACGAGTTCTCTAAGAGGTTGGATAATGGTATTGCTTTAGAAGTCCTCTATTTCGACTTTAGTAATGCTTCTGATTCGGTCAACCACAGGCACTTGCTTCTCAGCCACTGTATTATCAGGAAACCTTCTGGGCTAGATTTGACCGTTCCTTTACTGTCAGGGTAGATGATACATACTCCGCGTGTCGGCATATAACGAGTGGGTTTTCCCAGGGTCCAGTCTTGGAGCCGTTGTTGTTTCTCATCTTCGTTGATGATCTACCAACCAACTGCGCTCACCTATGTTTGCTGACGACGTTAAAATTTTCGGTTTACTCATAAATCCGGTCTGATAAGTGACGTAGAAGCTGTGACGGCATGGGAGGTTAAGTCTGACATTCCCCTTAACCTAGATAAGAGTCACTTGCTCTCTCCACTGGCAGGCAATATTGTTGTCTCTACGCCCTCACCCCACACGGATTTCGGTAGGGTAAAATATATTAAGGACCTTGGGATCGCAGTCTACGCAAACTTTAATTGGGCTGACCAATGTGCTGATGTGGCTCATAGGGCCGGGAGTGAACTCTTTCGACTATGTTCAGCCCTCACATTCAGAAAAGCTGTGTTGCTACTCCTCTACAGGGCAATAGTACGGCTAAATTTGGAAGACTGTATCCAGGCTTGGAAGCCGTATTACCAGAAGGACATCATGCTTATAGAAAAGGTACAGAAGCTGGCCACTCGCATGATCGAGAGTTTAGCATACACCAATTATGAAAATCGTTTATTAGCATAAGCTTGACGAACGGTGGCAGGTGCTTTTTTCTGGAACATTACCCTTAAGACTAAATCCAACCATATTTATTGTCAAGAACCACAAAAATTTTTAAAAAATTATTTTGAAAAATAAAACAGTGTTTCTTTTTCATTTTTTCGTATTTGTTGAAATAAACTTCTGTCCATCGTTTTTACATTCGATTGAACATGCAACATGCATTAACTCTCTCATCTTTCGGTGATGAGACCTCTTCCATCTCCCATTCACACTTACGCACGCTTGTTTTCCTTACAAATCAATCCTGGGAGTGGCGGGTGTTTTCAAGCACACAATCAAAAGAATCTGGGCACTAGTTTTGACTTGGTCGACTATCGCCCTGTGATACTGATTATGATAATGATACTATGCGAAAAGGAAGTCCACAAACCATCAATGAAACAGGATGAAACTACGAAAGCTAGCAGAGAAAGCGTAGTATTTAAAGGAAATAATCTACGTTGACCAAGTACAAAGTTTATATTCATATTCGGAAAACTCAATCCGTATGAATCAATTTAAAATCAAGATGTTGTAAGTATTCAGGAAATCCACATTGAGAATTCTATAAAACATTCAACTTGACAAAGTAAAAATTTTCGTTTCCTTAGCAGATCCTGATGTTTTTTCTCATATGTTTTGTTGTTCTTGTTTTAATTAATCAAAATGCATGCAGTTCACACGATAATACAAACGCATCAGCTAAAAATAATCATTTAGAAGATTTTTAAATGATTTGCCACAATATTCTGAAACATGCCAAGGATGCCACTCCAAAACAATTAGGAAAATATTATAGTTCTTTCAAAGTATTTCCAAATATACTTTTATATCCAAGTTTTCACAAATAAAAATTAATAAAGCTCATCAACGAAAAAATATTGTAAAGGAAAATCTGGGATTCGGTCAATATTTTACTGATCACATGCTTATTATTGATTGGAATAATCAGAAGGGTTGGAGTTTTCCACAGATTACACAGTACGAACCACTTTCTCTTTCACCAGCTATTAAGGCTCTGCATTATGCAACCTCGGTTCGTTTCGATTTTGTAATTTTAAAAATACAGGCTTTCGAGGGTCTCAAGGTAATCAAAGGAATTGATGGTACCGACAATCTATTTCGTGCTGACAAACACATGGAACGTTTCAAAACATCTGTCGAACGAATTTGTTTACCAGTAACGATATAAGTTAACTATAATTGAAGACATTCGACGCAAATGAACTTCTTAGTTGCATCAAGGAGTTGATTAGAATTGACAAAGAATGGATTCCGAAAGGGAAAAATGAAGCTTTGTATATAAGGCCATTTATTTTTGGATCTGATGTGAGGAATATTACCACATAATATACATTCACAGCCTTCGCTTGGTGTAGATATTTCATCTGAAGCCAAACTTTGTACAATTCTATCACCAGTCGGTGCATACTTTAAAGCTGGTCAAACTGGTGTTTCCTTGTATGCAGATGGTCGGTTTGTCAGAGCTTTCGAAGGAGGATGTGGAGCATTTAAACTCAGTGCGTAAGTGAACGATCATAATTTTATCATTTGAATTTCGAATGACAATTCACTCATGTAGACATGTTACGAATGTAAATACATCTTATAGCCGTTTGTTATTCCAAATCATATGCGAAGAGTTACAGTTTCTTATTAAACCCAACAAAGTTCCGTAGTCAATTTTTTGTTGAATATTGCTTGACAAATATGCAATGTATCATGCAGGATTGATTAAAAATAAAAATGAAAGCTTTATGGTTTATAACATGGATTTTTATCCCGAGACACCGTTAAAATGTGTAATACTTCGGTGAAAAGTTCATGAATCTAGAAAAAATAATCTTCATCTTTTTGAAATAAAAATGAGAAAAAACTGTAGAAACATCAAATAAATGCAAAGATGAATCATATGACTTAGTAGGTACGCAAAGTTTCAATTCAGGATCATTGTGAAATAAAACATACATAGATATATATTTAAAATGATCAAGGACAAATTTGTTTCACATAACGTTGATGCTGAATGATCAGTATCATTATTGCATCGAGAAAATGTTTAAAACAGAATAATAATATTAATTTTATTGTCTCATAATTAACAACTATAATAATCATATTCCAAAAATACTACAGCAGCATTTCGAGGACAAATTTAATCTTTATACGGAAGAAAAGGTCAATCCTTCACACACGAGCACGAGCTAACCCCATTCTTTGAACATTTATTAATTTTTATCATTTGATTAAATTTTGATGAAAGTCTCTATGCATTATGTTCCACTGTGAGTGCTGAATTTGCTATTTTCGCAAATCTACCATGGATATATGTATATAAAATTGTCAATTTCACTAAAAAGTTGAAATATCCTAATTTCGTATGCCTCACTCATTATGTTTAATAGCAGATAGCTCCATCTAAGAACTTTATCACATAATGTACGTACTCGGAGTTGAGAGAATATTCTTTTATAGCGACATCCGAGTTGCGACGTTTCACGTAATTAGGTATGAACTTACAAGGTTATACTTGTATGCCAACTGTTATATAGGGTTCGTACAACGAACCACGATGTTCAGACTTACTTACTTACTTTACTTTAGTGCGACTATCTCCTCCTGGAGAATGAATCGGCTTCATTGACATCACGGATTGCAGCCGCCCACGCTTGGCGGTTAGAAGCGAGATCCGCGCAGATTGTGAGCCAGGTCCGGTCCCACATGCGCAATCCGTAAACCGATCGTAGGCCAAGCAGCTCCACGTCCGATCTCACGGTGGCGAGCCAAGTCTTCACTTGTCCTCCGCTACGACAACGCCATTATGCGCAGGGTGTCGGCGATAGTGTCATCCTGTGTAGCGACCAAACCGTCACTGGGGAATAGTTTCTGTCACGGAAACTAGTTGCCTGCTACAAGCCACGAGAATCTTCTACCGGGAGTGACGAGCGTTTACGAATCGATCCCAAATCAGAACAATACGTCAATTTACGCTGTACTATATTGACAAAGACGATTAAAAAGCAAAATATAACAAACCTCAACGGTAATCGAATACAGGTTTCAATGCAAACCCAACGCGTCCAATAAACGGAAGTCAAACAGCTCAGTTGAGAGCACAAAAAATTACCGTTTTCCAATAACGGTAAACACGGGTAACGGACAAATCAAAATGTGCGGAAGCCGAAGTGCAGTTAAACAAAGGAAAAATGTTCGGGAAAGAAAACTCTCACAGATTTAACATTTAGTTTAAATGTTATTTTCAATTTGAAGAACAAACAAAAAATATCACTGGAAAATTATGACACAAAAAACTTGATAAGGAACACGGGTGTAGGGTGGGAACAAATGTCTCCAGTTCGTTTGATCTTGCTGGACCGAAAGAGGAATTTTCAAGACATCGACGCGGATTCATACACCGCCCACCAAAATTCCTCAAAATCTGAAAAGCAAGTAGAGACACAAACACTGAACTGCGGGGCTCTCCTCTACCTGGCTACCCGAACCGTGTACCTGCGCGACCAATGACAGCGACTCGACGATCAAATGTTTGGTGGTATCTCTGGAGTTGGCAGACCCGAAGACCTGCCTCCCACCTAAAACATTTGCCTTCAATGTAATCAACGTTCGTCTTCGCATGCAACCGGCAGACTGAATGCTTGGTGGTACTTCTGGGGTCAGCAGATCCGAAAACCCGCCTCCCACCTTAAGCACCAGCCCCCGGGCCCGACACCCAGGTACAGTAGAATAAAGCAAGTGACTTTATTTAGTGGCGAGTCACACACGCCACGTCGCATCACCATCACTGGACACCTGTGGCTTTTTATAGGGAAAATGTTTGCTAGACAAAGACCCACCACGTCCTCCGGTTCTGCCAGCGCCCTACAATAAGCTCATGAATGATATCCTACCCGAACGAGCCTTATGTATTGCATCCTCCAACAGCGACATTTTGCGCCATCTAAACAAGTCTAAATTACAAAATATTGTATCCGAGTTCCCAAACATAAATGGTTCATCAGGTATACAACCGAAAGGTTTACGCCATTCATAAGGATTGTCGTGCTGACCATACGTCGCCCCAATTAAAGCTGATTCAGTGTCATGTGAACCAGGCCTAATTTTCATTTGGGCTGATTTGGTGTCAGGTGGGCCAGGCTTAGTCTCCATCTGATCCGAATTAGTGTCGGAAAATTCAGTCACAAAATCCGACTGAGCTAATTCAGTGTCAGGTAACTCAGCTTCCTGATCACCATCGACAACACAAAGGACAATATCCTTCAACATTACACCAGTAGAAACAATTTCTTGACAATTGACGATACTAACAGGCTTTGCTATTGTATGTGATTGCCCGAAGCGGTCCTCAAGGATTGATCTCGCCTGCTTATACGCACGTTCAGGTGGCAGCATGACACACTCTTCAATAGATTCTTTTGCTATACCTCGGCAATAATTTAGCAAACATAGGAACCTCTGTCCGTCATCAAGAGTTCTAGACTCCACATAGGTCTCGAACTGACGACAAAATTTCCCGTAGGTGCTAGCTGAACCATCAAAAGATATCAATTCTATCTTCGGAAGGTCAGATCTCGGTACACTGCCGGGCGTTTTATTACGGACAGAATCTTCTACCTCCGAACGAGGGTAGTCAGCTACTTTTTCCTTTTGGTGCTCACAATGCGCAAGATAACTTGCCGAAGCAGCAATCTTAGCCATTTTAACCTCCTGTACCGCCTCAAGTACTTCCGGTTTGTGCTTCATTTCGATTGTTTCAAGCGACAGTTTTAGGAGTTCAAGGCGCATTTTAGCCTTACGAACACGAATATTTGAATCTACCGTTGAACCCCTCGAGCTACCACGAGAGCCCACAACAGAACAATGAATGCGCTCACCTGCGGTGTCTTCCGTTCCATTATCGACCAACTGTTGGGAAGATTTGATCTTTGCGACAAAACTGCGGGTAACAGGCATATTGACGTCAGCGAATTCTACGTTGAGTACTGTATTGCGTCCACAAATTTGACGTTGAGTACTGTATTTTCTCCAATTGAGACAAATACGGTCCAAATCGAATTGAGACAATTGAGACAAATCGACGAGTCTGTATTTTCAAACAAATCGAAATTCTACCGTTGAGTACTGTAGCGACCAAACCGTCACTGGGGAATAGTTTCTGTCACGGAAACTAGTTGCCTGCTACAGCCACGAGAATCTTATCTACCGGGAATGACGAGCGTTTACGAATCGATCCCAAATCAGAACAATACGTCAATTTACGCTGTACTCAACGGTAATCGAATACAGTTTTCAATGCAAACCCAACGCGTCCAATAAACGAAAGTCAAACAGCTCAGTTGAGAGCACAAAAAATTACCGTTTTCCAATAACGGTAAACACGGGTAACGGACAAATCAAAAAGTGCGAAAGCCGGCGTGCAGTTAAACAAAGGAAAAATGTTCGGGAAAGAAAACGCTCACAGATTTAACATTTAGTTTAAATGTTATTTTCAATTTGAAGAACAAACAAAAAATATCACTGGAAAATTATGACACAAAAAACTTGATAAGGAACACGGGTGTAGGGTGGGAACAAATTTCTCCAGTTCGTTTGATCTTGCTGGACCGAAAGAGGAATTTTCAAGACATCGACGCGGATTCATACATCCTGGTTAGTTTAGCGTCCGAGCGTCTCAGGATGTGGCCAAACCATCTCAGTCGGTGTTGCCGCAATATCGAACTCAGGCGGGGGATATCAAAACAACGGTGGCGAACCTCGTCATTCGTTACTCGCTCATCCCATCGAACATTGAGGATGCGTCGGAGACACTAGTGGTCGAAAACCTCTAGTTTCCGCATATCCTCCACCCGCACAGGCCACGTCTCGCATCCATAAGTGAGAACTGGGCGAATCGCCGCTCTGTAGACGCAGACACAGAATCACAAAGTGATTTTCGGTCGAGCACTCGAGGCGCTAATGGATGACCAAAGTGATGTGCTGCTCACATCCCCCGAACTTACACTCCACTAACGGTTTCTGGCTGTTTGCCGTCATCAGATTGAGACAGTAAGATTAGGTTCAGTGAGCCTTGAAACAGTGGATACATGGTAAACAAGACAATACTTGAATGTGACAACGGGCAAATGGGATTATTCGTACATTAGGTTGCACAATTTAATTTCAGTTTTTTTCGATTATGGAGTAACACGATCTCAAGCGTTAAATTCATTGTTGATTAAATCGCAGTAAATGATATCTCTGTAGAAATCATTGAACGTTCTGAATTTCATAAAAATCAATTCTGTAAAATATTCAAGGCTCACTGAACCTGATCTTACTGTCTCCACCTGACGACGGCAAACATCCAGAAACCGGTATTAGTGTGTAAGGGATGGGGATGTGAGCAACACATTACATTGGTCATCCATAAGCGCCTCGAGTGCTTGACCAAGAATCACTTTGTGATTCTGTCTGAACATCGTGGTTAGTTGTACGAACCCTATATAACAGTTGGCATACAAGTATGACCTTGTTTACCTTTAATCCACTGTTTCAAGGCTCACTGAACCTGATCTCACTGTCTCCACCTGACGACGGCAAACAGCCAAAAACCAGTAGTGGTGTGTAAGGGATGGGGATGTGAGCAACACATTACTTAGATATGAACTATGTTTAGATTCGGTAGTATAGAGATATTCTAGCCAAATTATAACACGTGTGCTCAATCCGTTATAAAAAATGTTATTAGCTAAATTTGACTATAATTTGTTCTCTACGTTCAAAGATGTCGTTTCCGTATGAGCTTCATTATATAGCAAATATCAATCAACTAATTGCCCGGAGAAGCATTTACTATTTAGCCAAATGTTTGTAGACAAAATTCAAATAAAAATACAACGCATTCGACAGCGATATCTGAATTGGATCTAATAGGCTTGCGCAAGTTAAAAGAACGCTATGTTCTAGAGACAAATGAGAAAAATTCATTAACACTGTGAAATCATACATTTTATAGCCAATGTGAAGCCATACTCATAAATTAAACTTTCGGATTTGAACGAAACATAACTACTCATAGAAATTTAATAACAGATGAAATCTTTTATAAGATTGCAATCACATAAAACTTTCAATGTTGCAATTTTTGAAAAGAAAACATTCTTATGTTAGAATGTAAGAGGCAAATTGCGACTGCGTGAAAGAGCAAGAGTAAAAGATATGTAAATTTCAACCCAGTCGCTGGTACAAGCCCTTTTTGAATTATTATCGAAATTTGCACCGCGGTGGTTAGGCTCATACAATTGATTCACGGTTTTTAACGCATTAAGCTGTCAAAATTGATTTGCTGAACTAGAATGAAAAACTTACTGAAATTGTAATACAAGATGGGAAGCATACCAAAGACTGAGATTGATACGGATTTTATTAGTCTATTTTTCAAGGGTAAATGTAATCTATCGAAGCTCCAGTTTGACGAAAGATGATGAATGGTACGACTCGTATTTTGTGTGCTGGGATAATCTTGTAAGTAGCTGGGTCACCAAATAATTCATGTATACGAATAAAGTCATTTTCTCCCTTTTCTTCTTTAAGCGCGCTTAACAATCAGATTAAGCTCTTATTAATTCTTTATACCAGGATGTTACCAAAAACATTTATGCTTGTTTGAAAGCATTATTGATTCAAAAAGTAAACTGTGCACATAATCTTGGAATTTTTGATTTTATCCCATTCCGAGCTATTGCATGCAATTGTATGTGATCTGCACAAACTCAGTCATTGAATTCACTCAATACTACTACTACTAATACTAAAACATAGTTATCCTCGCAATATTTCGATGCAATTTTGTGAGAAAAGGATAAATAGCGTTTTATTTTACCGGTGGTTGTACAAATATCCTTGCATTAACGTTAACAAGTGTTCAAATCAGACTTGGTTATCCTAGTGTTAGCATAGTTTTAATATTTTGATAACCTTTTTTCTAAATACTTGTAATAAATAGCTTTAAGCAAACGAATGTCTGGTAACCGCGTAACTTGTAACGCAGCCACTTCGATAGTTCAGCTTTTCTGTTAGTTTAAACTACACCTGATTGTCGTATGTCTCTGCTGTTAAGAAAAACATCGCCGTAAAATCCAGGAACCATGAACTGATAACTTTGTTTTGGCGGTATTTTCCTACTGCGCGAAAATACAGTTTGCAATTCGGATGGTTTCCAATCCCTATTGATCAAATATGGATAGCAGACCTATTCGTGTCTGCACCTTGTTTACTGAGGGTTGCCTAGATTGATACAAGGGGTTATTATCTAATAATATCTCTTATCTAAACAGGTTGTTGTTGGCCTCCGTCGGTCGATGTCGACCATGGATGTACATCACATCGCATGAATTTCATGTTTTGCAACTTTTTGAATGACTAAACAGTCCGATTCGGGAGGAACAATCTCTCCCGCAGCGCTTGCAACGATAGTCAGAACTCTGTTGTATTGCATCAGTTGCACGCCGGCGGCGTGATCTGCGTTCAGCAGCCAGGAGCTGTATTTGCTCCTCCCCGGCTTGCAGTTGACGCTTTACACAATGCCTCCAAAGTGAGCGGTCAAGAGCAAGTTCTTCCCAGTTTGCAGGGTCAATGTCAAGAGCTTTCATATCTCTTCTGCAAACATCTTTGTAACGCAAGTGCGGTCTGCCCAATGGTCGACTTCCTAATTGCAACTAACCGTAAAGTAGATCTTTCGGAATACGACCATTTTCTATTCTATAGACATGACCAAGCCACCGCAGGCGGCGCTGACGTAATAGGGTGAACATGCTCTGTAGACCAGCTTTTGAAAGCACTTCAGCGTTAGTCACTCTGTCCATCCACGATATGTTCAAGATACGACGGATGCTTCGTAGATGGAAAGCATTCAGCTTCCGTTCGTGTCTTGCGTGGGTGGTCTAGGTTTCACTGCCGTACAGTAAAGCATTTAGTACGCACGCGCTGTATACCATCATCTTTGTCTTTACAGTCAGCTTGCGGTTACCCCAAACACGAGAGTTCAATCGGGAAAAAATGACAGCTGCTCTGCCAATCCGCTTATCAATCTCCGTGTCTAGCGAGAGGTTATCCGCAATGGTTGAACCAAGATATGTGAAATGATGTACTGTTTCGAGCTGACAGTTTCCAACAGTGATGATTGGTGGCGATACAGTCCCTTGACCAAGGACTTTGGTCTTGCTCATGCTGATTGTTAGACCAAAGTCTTTGCATGCTGACAAAAAACAGTCCATTAGCGACGATAGTTTCTCTTGGGAGTGAGCATTAATGGCTGCATCGTCGGCAAACAACAGGTCACGGATGATCACATCCCGTACTTTGGTTTGTGCTCTCAACCGGTTCAGGTTGAAAAGCTTACCATCACTTCGCGTGCGTATGTAAATGCCTTCTGTTCTCGTCCTAAAAGCGTGCTTCAGAAGCAGAGCAAAGAAAATGCCGAACAGCGTGGGAGCAAAAACACACCCTTGTTTGACGCCTCGGCGAATTTCAAATGCTTCTGAACTGCAACCGTTAAAATGGACTGAGCCTCTCATGCCTGAGTGGAACGAAATAACGAGTCTCAGCAGCCTTGGGGGGCAGCCTATCAGATCAAGCATTTTGAAAAGACCCTCCCTGCTGACGTAGTCGAATGCCTTAGTTAAATCACTAAAAACAGCGTATAATGGCATACGCTGTTCCCGACACTTTTCTTGAAGTTTTCTCAGGGAGAAGATCATGTCAACGTTGATCTTCCCTTGCGGAAGCCACATTGAGATTCGGAGTAAATTCTATCAGCTAAAACTTGCAGCCGGATCTGTAAGACTTTAGCAAACAATTTGCCTACAACATTCAGAAGTGAGATTCCTCTGTAATTGTTGCAGTCGCCTCTGTCACCCTTATTCTTAAATAGCGTGATGATCTTTGTGTCTCGCATCTCTTGTGGGACACCCCCCTCCTGCCAGCACTGAAGAAGCAAATGGTGAAGAGGCTGTAATAACGCTGCTCTACCGCATTTGATGAGCTCAGGTGGAATTCCGTCGTCACCAGGGGCCTTCCCATTCGCTAAGCGGTCGATTGCCTTATTGAGCTCATCAAGAGTAGGAGGGGTATCTAGATATTCAATGGTCGGTAACCGTTCAACATTTTCAAGTGCATGCGGTAGAACCGTACTGTACCTAGAGTAGAGGGACTTAATGGGAGCCATTTTAAGTTCGTTTAGGCCAATGGCTCAATTGATCCCATCATACATACCGTGAAAATGTCCGGTATCCTCAGCTTTTTGGATACTTAGGCTAATTTCTGTCCAGTAGTCATTTGCACAACGCCTTGCAGTCTGTTGGACCTTATTTCTGGCTGCTCTTAAAAGTCGTAAGTTTTCATCTGTTGGCAGACCTTTGAACCTCAAGAATGCTGACCGTTTCTCATCCAACACAGCAGTCATCTCAGAAGCTTTTGCTTCGAACCAGTCGCTCGTTCGAGCTTTCTTCGGACCGAAAGTGGAAAGTGCGACTCGGCATATGCTGTTTTTAATCGATTCCCAGTTTTCTGAAGCCGATTCAAGTGGGGTTGTCTTGCTGAACTCGGCTGTGAAGGCTTTTGCAAATCGCGCAGCTAGATTAGGTTCGCACATGCGGGTGACGTCAATCCTAGGCTTACCAGACAATTTGGTGCGGTGAAATCTCGTGTCGGAAAGCTTCAGTTTTGCACAAACCAGTGAATGATCAGTGTCACAGTCTGCGCTTTGATATGATCTGGTGAGAAGTACGCTTCCTATATTAGTGCGCCTAACAAGAATAAGATCAAGCTGGTGCCAGTGCTTAGAGCGAGGATGTTTCCAAGAGACCTTATGCTGTGGTTTTGTTTGAAAGAAAGTGTTACTAACACAGAGACTGAACTGTGTGCATAATTCTAAAAGGCGTAGTCCATTTTCATTGGTTTTACCTACACCGAATCTCCCGAGACAGTTTTGCCAAGATTCGTAATCCGCACCAACTCTAGCATTGAAATCACCCAGTACCACTACACAGTTTCTTTGTGGCACGTTTTTCAGGACTGTTGCGATGTTGTAATAAAAAGCGTCTTTTTCAGCAGTCGTCGCAGAGAGCGTCGGCGCATAAACGTTTACCAACGTAATGGTACCAGTAATGCACCTCAGATTTAGAGTCCAAATCCGTTCGCTCCCGCTGCTGCTCGGTTCTGTTGCTTTTAGAAGGTCGTTTCGAACGGCAAACCCAACTCCATGCAGTCGAGGCTCATCAGAACCCCTTCCTTTCCAAAAACGTGTAATCTCTTTCTGTTAGCTTACCAGTGTCTGGTAATCGCGTCTCTTGTAGGGCTGCCACGTCGACATTTAGTCTCTTTAACTCATTGTTAATCACAGCAGATTTTCTTACGCCTCTGATATTCGAGACGTCGTCATGAAATCCAGGAAGCATGGACCGGACGTTCCAGGTTCCCAGTTTCAGAAATGACATTTGTTTTTTAGTTGGTTTCGCTGGTGCGGAAATAACAGTCTGCTTGTCGGTTGATTCCTAATCCCCATGCACCCAATGAGGATAGCAGACCGTGGCGAGACGGCACCATATTGGCTGGGGGCTGCCCAGCTTGAGGCGTGCGGTAGCCGTCTAATGAGACCTGAATGTCTCTCCCACCGTCGGAAGCAGCCGCAGGCGCTGAACTCTACTCCAATCGAGCCATAGCTTTTAACCTGTATCTGCTGCTTCCCGTGTTATTATCCGCAGAAGCGGAATGGAGTGTCCTCTCCGTTGGTGCGTTGTGATGTACGCGTTTCGATTGGTTCAATATTAAAATGTATCATTAAATCAATGGAGATTCCATTGGTTCACCTCAGGGACATTTACTGGCGGATATTCATATGACTGAGCTGAAGCAAGTATTATTGAAGGCCGCAATAAATAGGCTCGATATGTATGTATGTATGCATGATATAAGGAATGTTAGTCACGTAACTCATTTGCAATAAGAATTCAGATATTGACAAATTGCTCACTGATTTTACCAATGCTCATGAAAATATCTCATTTACATTCGAACCGGAATATTATGAACGCTTGATTTCCTCGATAATTTACTACAAGGAAGACAAGTTGAAAGATTGAGTTGATGGATCTTCCGAAAAACGACATGGGCTGGACAGTATACACTCTTTATGAGAGGGGTCCCAATGAAGATAAAAAGAAATTTGTTCGATAAATTGCATGCAAGAACATTTCGGATTCGCTCTGAAGAGCATTTGGGTGAAGAATTTGAGCTGATACGAAGTGTATAGAGTGAATATGGTAATCCAACCAGTTTCATCGGAAGACATGCTTGCAACGCCTACAAACAGTTGCAAAGAAGCCTCTATTAAATTCAATTTGAGTACGACACCTCCAGCAAATATTTGAGCCAAAATCTAGAATAATTAGTTAAAAAGGGCCTTCATATTTGGAAAAGTGCGATTGACTTTTAAGAACAAGTCAGTAATCAGACGGCTGCTTAAAAACGGTGCTACAACTTCAGACAAACTTAATGTGCAGTTACTAATGTACCTGCTTATGTGGTGTGGGATGCATTGGCCGTACGACGTGGAGATTGGAAAAGCGAATATCTGAACATTACCCATGTTGAGTGCCAAATAAAAGGTTCCACGAAGGTAAACAATTTAATCCTAAAGCCGCGAGTCAGCTGGTGAAACCTAAGGGTGCGTTCCTTGTGGTTTACGCGGTACTCCTTAAAGTGTCAAGAAGACTTAGCATAGGTATTTTGAGGTCTGGTGAGGCAATCGCGATCATAATATTTAAATCCAACTTATGCGTGCAAAAACATTTGGTTTGTGATCTAGTATTGTGGAGGTGCAAAATGCATTAAAGTTGAGTGCTAATCACGCGTTTTCCAATGATATGCCGAAATCTACCCTCCGGCTCAAATCAAGAGCATGAAGAGCCGAAAATATCGACGACGATAATTGCAAACTCGTAATATTTCGGTTTTCGGATTGATTGCATTCGAACGGTTCGAGCGACAACTTCTTTGTGATCGTTAGGATATGGACAAAGTTAGCCGCAATTAAACGATATGCAATTCATTAATGTCGGTCAAACGAACCCTGCGTGGCGAGGTCTTGTATTGTACCACTGGCAACTGGCAATCAGATTGAAGTTACAACCGAGACACACATGTTGAGGATCAATATTGTGATTCCTTGTTTCGCTAATATAAGTTAGTCCGTCATTTGACTTGGGCGTAATAGGCGCCTTTGAGCAATCGGCTTCTCTTGTGTGTGGGATTCATGGACGAACGCAATTAGCGTTGGACATGTTGACCTTAGGGATGAACCAAGGATCCAAGGATTCAAGAATTCAAGGATTTATGGTTAAAAAGTTAATACTTTACAACACCACATGAATACGGTATGAATAAAACATGAAAATTGCAATAGTAAAAAAGCAATAGAGAATATCAAATGTAAGGCTCACGAATGATGTTCGTTTGCAAGTGCAAGTCCAATTTCGCTTTAAAAATCGCCTGGCAAGGAGAGTCCACCACATGCTTGGGTAGGGAATTCCAAAGGAATATAGCCGCGGAAATAATGGCGCCGACAATCAATACGGGAACTTGGAACGTAAAGGGATAAGGTATGTCAGCGTGTCACTTTTCCATCACATACATCAAGCAAGTGTTTTAGTGGATGTCCTTCGGTAGACACAATTCTATGGGTCAGATTAATATCGCGTCGTATCCTCATTTGAGTAAAGTCACATAGATTCAGACGTTGCAATCTTTCGGTATACGGAACATTGCGAAGACCTATCACTAATTTTGTTGCTCTATGATAGATTTTATCGAAAAAAGCATTATCTTTTTGCAGCCAAGGAGCCCAGACCTCTACCGCTACTCCATCGTAGGTTCGATAATAAAGACAAAGATGATGGTTATACATCGCGTGCGTACTACATTGCTTTACTGTACAGCGTGAACCTGGACCACCCACGCAGACACGAAAGGAAGGTTAATGGCTTTCCATCTCGAAGCATCCGTCGTATCTTAAACATATCGTGGATGGACAGAGTGACTAATGCTGAAGTGCTTTAAAAAGCTGGTCTACAGAGCATGTTCACTCTATTGCGACAATGCCGCATGCGCTGGCTTGGTCATGTCTATAGAATGGAAAATGGTCGTATTCCGAAAGATCTACTCCAGGGTGAGTTGCAACTAGGAAGTCAACCATTGCGCAGACCGCACTCGCGGGACAAAGACGTTTGAAAATGAGATATGAAAGCTCTTGGCATTGGCCCGGCGAGTTAGGAAGAACTTGCTCTTGACCGCTCACATTGGAGGCACTGTGTAAAGCGTCGTCTGCATCTGGGAAGGTGCAGATAGAGCTCTTGGCTGCTGAACGCAGATCACGCCGCCGACGTGCAACTGACGCAATACAACCGAGTTCTAACTTTCGTTGCCAGCGCTGTGGGAGAGATGGTTCCTCCTGAATCGGACTGCTTAGTCATTCCAAAAGCTGCAAAACTTGAACATTCACGCGTTTGTGATGTACATCCATGGTCGACATCGACCGAAGGAGGCCAACAACAACAAATTGTCCGACCTTTTACCTTAAGTGCTAAACATGAGTCGCCTGTTGGGAATGTTAAAGCAGTTAAGTGAGAGGTTTCAATGGGGTCAATTGAGTTGTATGGCACTCAAACACGACCATTCTGCTCTAACACTCTCAACAGGCGATTCCTTTTTAACACTTGAAGTAAAAGTGCGGACACTTTAAGCGAGGTCAATTTGCTGCGCCAACTGAAGATTGTCTATAAAATGGAATTCAACGAGCCGAGATTTGAAGAGAGATTGCAAGCATGATAAGATTCGGAATCGCATCGATTGTTAAATCACTATCCTACTTGCTAATGCTGCAATGGATGATGGCGCAATTGGTTGCCGGAATGGAGCGGAACGATGATGACTCGGATGTTGACAAACGTTCTCCACCGGATTTCATAGTGAAACTCCTTGACAAAGCAATAAGTGGTTAAGCGATTTCAATGAATATTTGGATTTCAAATGTTTTTTCGCGTTATTGAACATCTGGGGAAGCTATTTTAATTTTATTAATGATATAAAGCGTTAAAACACAAATCGTCATTTGCATTCATTTTCAGCACACCCACACTATGACCGGTTTCATAATGATCCAACTTATCGGGTAGGCGCAGTACCAACTGGGTCTGCATTGTTTGAAACATTGGAAAATGTTAAACAAGTTTTACTACCAACCTTCTCAATCATATGTAGCACACACACATGTGGATGCGTTAATCCAATCGTTGTGAGCAATTATCTCAAGGCCACATAAATAAAATCAATTAAAACGAAAAGCGCATATTAAAGAATTTGGATTTGCATATTGGCCAATAAATAACGATTTCTAATCAAACAAATTAAATGAATAAATCATTGTTTATTCACATGCGATTCAATAAAAACACATCTTCAATTAGCTCCAAGCTGCTTTCATTCATTAGGTAAAATCAGCCATTCGGGTCCATTGACATTCAAACTGTTGAGAAATGATAATCAATGTTTGATCTTAGATGTCATCACTTAGTCCTCTCTGTGCCGGGTGGCACATGAGGCGAAGACAACTTCACGCCAGTGGTTCCGGTCTGCCGCTGCTTCCGTTGCCGTCTGCACCGTAAATCCTTGTGCATGTAGTTCGCGTTCCAACATTCTGCGCCAAGTTTCCTTGGGCCGTCCTCTTTTCGTTTACCTTGCGGACGCCAGTGAATGGCTACATTCGTATGCGAACTGGGATCCATCCTGAAGACATGACCGAACCACGGATCTGTTGTCTTCCTTTCCGTACCAATGTAGGTTTTACGGGATAGGGTCGCTAGCCCTGAGCCCAACCATCCTCCTTTCTCAGACAGGCTTGGGACCGTCCTTGGCGGAGTTTTAGATGTCATAGTTAGATAAATTTAGCATGAGCATAATGTTCATTCTCAACTGCTCACACTGATTTAGATGGTGGTAAACGCATGATTTTAAACAAACTATTCATATTTGCATGCATTACCTGCGCTTAATCACCACGACCGGTTTTGTGCTATTGCCTCAAGCAGGCAAAGAAACTATCATCGCATTCGTATGTTTAAAACAGTGAAAAAAAGGTTAAATATTTGAGCTTTTCCCCACTGTTAAATAAGACCAACCTGCCCAGTCCCATGAACTAAGTGCCCATATGTATTAGGTTAAACAAATTGCCTACAATTAAATATCGCTATTTGTAAGCGTTTCCGTCATATAATAGCCCAAACACCCCAAAGGTTTTTTTAACTATTGACCCTCAGCTTTTGTAGAATAAAC
>JACCGJ010003381.1:0-13921 GCA_013407085.1 Atriophallophorus winterbourni
TAAAAAATCCAGGGGGTGGAAACAGTAGTAAGTATTTTATATGCTTGGATGAAATCACCTCGCATTCTTCTTTGTGCAAGTGTCCTCAGCTCCAGTCGTCTGAGTCGCCCTTCGAATGGCGTGTTTTCGAGTCGTGTGGTTTGGATTTTCAAAATTCCTATAGAATTAGATATATTATTGCAAAATGCAGCAGATGAACTTGTACCAAGATAAATCCTTCTTTTAGAAGTTCGACATCCTTTCGAGACATGGTGCTTAATATCCGAGTAAACATACCCTAACTCATTGCTCGAAGGCATAGAACATTTGAAGTGAGATTTCGTTGCTAAAATACTGGAATGGTATTTCATAGCTGAATGCTCCGAACAAACAAAGTTGAAAAGAATTTGCAATATTTTACGAAACTTTATCGTTCCAACAGCGGAACACAAGCGCTAATTGTTTACCATTCCTCCACTGTTTCGAGCGCATGCGAATCCTGATCCTACTGTCCCTACCTGATGAGTGCAAACAGCACGAAACCGGTCGTGAGGTGTTTGTTGTTGAAATCGCATGAAAATAAGCATTTCAGTATCGTTCCAGTTTCCCTTGAGAAGGGTTGATTGCAACAATGATCCAAATCACTTGAGTACATTAACTTAATCAATACACAAAACGAGTTGGTCCGAATGAAAAAGCAATACACGTAGGTGATTACGTTCAAGTAATCGTGTGATATTATTTCACATTTATTTACTTATTCACTATAAATGATATTAATTTCTGTTCAAGTCAAATCCTGATTGTTTGATGCGGGCGAAGCAGGTTGCATTTGTTATCAACTCGCATTCGATTGAGTTCTACTTTTTTGGTCTAAAGACAATATTAATCAATCATTTGCTACACCTCAAAAGGACAAATCACTAGGAAAAATAAAATTAGATTTTGATTAATTACTTTCCTTAGCAAACCCGTATGATGCTTTCACCAAAGTTTTTTTCTTAATTTACAACTTTGATATGTTAAAAATTTTGTTTTACGATTTTCAATTCAACAACCGAAACAAAAATAATTGAGCGGTTGCTCGAATTGTCAAAATTGATGTTGTATTGGAATTTAGAAGGTGTAAATAAAATAGCACTTTTCCAGTCGTATCAAATTACATCTCTGATTTACGAAATTTTCCATTTCAGATATGGCGCTTAATCGCTATTTCAAGGTCAGGCTGTCGAATAACTAAAGCTTTTTTGTTTATTGAGAAAATCCCCATTCGATCGATTAAGTTACAATTCACAAATGTACTCAAGTGTGACAGCTCCAAATTAAAATATATATCGAACCACTAGCAAGCAATTATTCTCCTATTCGCAGGAAAATTTACGAGATTTCCATTTGGCATGTTTCAGCTGGTCGAGACAATCTACATTAATTAGCGATTTAAGGTAATTCAAAGTTTTTAATGGTCTAAAATGCAACAAGCTTAACAACAACCATAGGATGGTAAAAATTGAAATTTAAGTGCATCAACAATATAAGAAAATAGATTAAACAGTATATAAGTGTTCTGGGAACGAATAATGCAATAAAAATTCTTCTAATTTCGTTTTAAAGTCATGCAAGCTAGTGGCGTGAGCAACGGTTGAAGGTAAACTGTTCCAAGTTAGATAAGTTAGATGAGTTGCTTGGCTCGTAGTTTTGACGATTAGATTTTTGGCATTATTATTATTAGTATTATTATTATTATTCGATACTTACGTGGCACTCCTGACTCAGTTCATATTCCATCAATATATGAATCCTAGTGTAACCATAATTAGTGTGAATTCTCAAACAACGTTTGAAATTCAGCTCAAGTAAATAGACTGTTTGAATTCGCCAAATTGGGCTTGCAAAGTGTAGATTTCAATCGTTAAACACATAAAAACCAGCGATATTTTCAAAAAGACCATATTTACATGCATTGTCATGACATACACCTGATAAAAGGTTTCGGGCTTTTTACAATCATTAGGTATGGATAGTACGATCAAGACAAACGGATAATGATCGTCTTTCCCTACTTCTTGATAGTGAACAGCAACAAAGCGGTCGTGTATGCATATTGGGATATCTCTTTCAAGCCCGTGGGTCTAACCGCATCCGTGTGTGTGGGCACGTGATTGAACAGGTTTGTCGTGGCAACTTTATCTAACAGTGGTTGCTAGATGCATTCATTGTTGAGTGAGCTATTCATTTTAAGCTTTGGGTGAACTCGTAAATTAATGTTCAACGATGAAGTCATTAAAATCGAAAAGCACATTATAGATATTTGCAATATGATGAACTCCATTAACTAATAATTGAAGACTACACGTATTCGGTCCATAGGATGCAATGAGATGCCAGCCCACTCGGGATTCATGAGAGACGCGATTGCAAAGCTACAAAGTCACGACTATACTTTTAGCAAAGATTTGTTGGCATACGGAATTAGCATAGTCTTTTTATTCCTGAATATCGTACTCTAGTGTTAAACGGAATCTGGTGTCCATTACTCGTATGTGTGCTAACGACTGAAAAATGTAGTTCTTAAACCCTATAATAGCGCCCACCATTTCGTGCGTCAGCCTCCGATGCAACTTCACATTTTCGATGTAGTACAATTGTATTTATGCGAATCTGGAATTTGTGAATGACAACATCCTTTGGTGCCACATATTGCTAACTTTTCCTCCTCAAACGTGTGTACATCAACTTAATAAATTTCGGTTTGTAACCGAGACAACTATCATAGTTGCAGGTTTTTAAAATAAAAATAAAACATGTAACCATTGTTTGAACTTGAAAGACACTGAAGGATTATACTGACAAAACTACCCTGCCCACACACACATGTGGATTGTGTTCAGCCCATTAGAATAAAACAAAAATCCATGTTCACATACAAAGTGTGTGTGTGTGATGAAAATGCTTACAAATATTAATGTATTGTGGTGCTCACATCCCCATCCCTTACACTCCACTACCGGTTTCGGGCTGTTTGCCGTCATCGGGTGGAGACAGTAAGATCAGTTACAGTGAGCCTTGAAACAGTGGAAAAGCGGTAAACAAAGTTAAACTTGTATGCCACTGTGTTATAGGGTTCTTACAAAGAACCACGATCTTTAAATACAGAATCACAAAGTGATTATTGGCCAAGCGCTCGAGGCGCATATAAAAGACCAATGTATTGTGGTGCTCACAAACAAATATTGTTCTTGATTAAAACGTATGTATTTCTATCGCCCTGGAAAATCTTACTAACACAAATATTTTTTACTTGATCTAACGATTATTTGATATATATTCACACCGAACCACGGAGAATTTTCTTTTGTTGACGTTGTTTAGAGTAAACACAAAACGAAAACTGTAAAGATAAGCAAGCTAGAGCCAGCATAATTAACATTGTTTCCACCAGTTGCTCACACAAATAGGTTGAATGTCAATTTTTATCGGATGCTTGGTCGGAACTTCTTATTTCAATATAATCATCTATACTAATTGTTTCAAGAAATCTTCGTCAATTCAAGTTCTCATCAATCATTTGAAGTCAATATCATCTGTTTAAATGATACATTTATCCTGCTGTCACTACTTTCTGCTTCATCTTTACCAAGTCATCAAGCAATGAATGATCGTTAGAAAGATCTTCATCCTAGAAGTTCTATAATTTTCTTTTTAAATCCAAATTTTGAATCCCCGCATTGTTTTTTCTGCGTTACAGAGCGCCCTAGACCATGCTTTCAGGCTAATGAGATCTAATCAAGAAATATTCAAGTCTGATCAACTGCAAAACGAATATACATTTGTCTCTAATCGGTTCAGTACGAATACATTATCTAAAATATTGTGTAAGGAAATTTACTAACAGACCTACGCAGCTGAGTATAGTGTTACTTTGAATGGAAAGCAATATGCTCCTGCAAATTATCACTTGATGCCATGGCATCATGGAACTTAGCCCAGAGCGCACAACCTGAGGAAGGTTGAGTCCGTCATGATCTTGTACACGTTGCAATTGTGTGGTAGTAGGCAAGACACTTCATTTGGTGGAAATCCCGTCGATCGAACGTGTTTAATTCCTTACGGTGCCTATATGTGGGATTGTTAAGGACAAATTTGTCTATTACTCTATTTTTGTAAACTTTATGGTGCGTAAGAAAGCAAATCACACCGCAAATATATATATATATATATATATATATATATATATATATTGAACTAATGCTACTTTCGTTAAGCTGAATATACAATGAGCAAAAATTTTCATTGGAACTGAAGCCTGTCGAAATTTTCAGATATATTGCTGGGAAATTACTTTTAGAATCGCACGGTTGCAACGGGACTTTAATTTCCTCATATGTAGCTTCTCAGCTGTGACGGTCATCATTATTGTTGAACATCGGTCCATAAGATTGCACATTGAACCTAAAACTCAATTGGGCGTTTGCTCCGTGCTTGGTAGAAGCAAACTTGTATCAAAACCGCTGAGTCAAAGTTCTCTGAATGTAGGTGCTATATATTCTCCTCAAACACATTTGAACTTTGTAAAACTTGTGAGAAAAAAGCGAAATGTGTTCATTTATAGATAGGTGTTCATAAAATAGTTTTCTTCTACAAATGATGTTTATAAAGCCCAACACGATAAATTTTAAATATTTTGAAACTTGTCAGTTTTGTATAGTGCATTTCGACATAGCTGAGGTCTCATAAGGCTAATATATGAAAGTATTTGTTCTTATTTATCGTTTGATGATATATCTCAAACAAATTTTAACCTTTAAGACTTAATTCAGTCAATTCAACAGGTTGTTTATTTAACAATATCTTTCGATTTTTGATGAAAAGGATCATAATTTTCGTGTGTAAAATGTTTTTACAAAGACACAAAATCAAATTTCTATAATAGTGAAAACAGTTTTACCCAGTTTTTAACAGTCAGTTTTTAAAGTGTACTGTTGAACTTTATGTACACAAATAATGCAATTTTCTTTTTCACCTGCTTCAAGGATGAAGAGTTATAAAATATAGAGATAAGTTCTTCGAATATGGTTACAACCCGACTTTGAAACCCACGCATAATTAGAAATAACAATTTTGTAAAAATCAAAGTCCGTTCTCGCTATTCAACAAAACGTAACATTTTAATGCATTAAGATCAAAACCGTCTATCATCTTCTGCAACTTCGTCCCATACCAACATATTGATCGTTTTCTGCTGCCAAGCTAATCGATTTAAAAATTAAAAGTTTGTTTCATATTTCATATCAAATGGATTAAAATTTAGAATCCTTTATCAGCAGCGTCAAATCAACTGCTGCATTAAAATAGTCGAACCAATAACAACTTTTTTCTTTCTCCGAGTGATTTTCGAGTAATTAAAACGGAACGGACTGTCAATAAAGTGCACAAACTGTGATCCCATTTTGATTATGCCATGAAATTATGTTGCTATCATTCTATTTCCGAATTTGCGCTGTCATTAATGCCAAACTCCTTGCTAATTTGGGGAACATATTCAAAAACTCATTCGGTTCGAGAAGTCAAATTATGTACTTCGTTCATTGCATTGTCGACACCGAGATGTCCTCCCTGTGTCGAATTTCTTCAATATTTTACATAATCCGCATACCGTTTACACTTGTTGGTATTTTATCGTTGATCTAGTATAACGTGACGAGTGCGCAACCCCGATTTCGTCTCAACTGGTTAAATAAGTGTAGATAAATTTACCAGTGATCGATGAAAAACATATATAGTTAAACGGTTTGATAATAATTACACGAGCTTTATACGAACGCCATTGAAATCCTCATCAATTTTCATATCTCGCTACAAACAACAGTGCGATAACACCTATACCTATATATATATCAATGTTGTTGTTAAGATTAGATTTAGCTTGTTGAGCGCATCCAATTTTATTGGTGCATGGTTCATTCAATTTCTAATTTGCTGCAGAGTTTCACAGCTCACCAACTGATCATTTCAACTCAATGAAAACTTTATTAAATTCAGCACAGGTAATCGTTCATTGTTCCAATGCGATACTAAACTACGAGTTCCAACAGTACTATACAACTTCGAAAGTATGTGGATCCTGATCCTACAGTCCCTACCTGATGAGTGCAAGCAGCACGAAACCGGCCCTGGAGTGTGTGTATAGATAATGGAAATGCGTGCAAATGAGCATATTTTCGTTAATTTCGTTTGTTAATCTAGAAAATTTCTGTGCCACCACAACCCCACCCAAATTGTGAGCATTCTAGGGTCAAGTTTAAAGGTGCCAATATGTGCAAGGACATTGTCGTAAATTATTGATTGTTAATTACAAAACCAATAAAAAACTAAACAGAAACATTGGACTACGTGAATATATAGACATTTTCTATTTTCCTCAAACTGTGGGATGCAGTTGCGAATTCGTATCATTCGGATGTGCATCAAACGATTTGTCGAAAATCAAAAACTTAGTCGAGTTGCTTTAATTTTGCATTTATTTGAAAATTAGTAAATACAATATAAATAAGTTTAGCCACGACGTTCGCTAAATATTTTGTTTGCAATGCACGGGGTCCGTTCAGCTGGCGCGAGGCGGTCAATAAACGTGCATGCAGCGTACTCAAATCACTCAGACGAGTTTTCGAACGTTTTCTACCTCACTCGTTCTCAATGGTACCCAATACATAATTACACTTAGTTGTGGACTACACAGCACAAGCTTGGACACCATGAACGGAAAAAGACATCCGCTGCTCAAAAAAATTTATAATACGTCAACTAGAATGTTTACTAGACAGCATAATCAACCCTTTGAGCAGTGACTGATTAGAATTGGATTGTGCACTCTCGAGCCCACATGCATCGGAGCTGATCCCATACTGGCATACCGAATAAACCATATGGCGCCCCATCCACTTAGACGCCTCTTTAAAATTGGATCCGATCTCCAAACCTGTAGTCACAATCTAACCCTTCAACTACCACATTCCAGATCAAACTGTCGCCGTAACCTTTACACAGTCTGTGTATGCTTTTTGTGGAACAGTTTGCCGCCAGTAATTAGTATGGTATCTTAAGACAATGAGCCATGTGGAAGAATTTAATGAGTTTCTAGTTGCGTAGTCGGCTTCCGATAAGATTGTGCCAACTTACACATTCAGCACGAGCAATATGTTCAAAGACCGCGTCGACACAGGTTAACCGTTTGCAAGACTTCACATCGTATATAGTCTGATTGCATGTTCCGAGCATGCGGTTTTGATCTGTATGACATTGTAGCTAATACTGATTGCTTTCAAAATTGAATTATTTGAATTTTAGGTTTATTACATTCTTCAGAGACTCTCATAGTGATAAGTGCTCAGATGCAACGATTCAATGATGTTGTTTTGTTATAGAAAATCAATATCCGCGCTTCTACGCTTGAACATAAAATATTGATGTTATTATAATAATATTATGATAATAATATAAAATCAATTATTAAAAAACGTTTAGATGTAAGACGCTGTTTGGTATCTTCAAATATAAAATTTATTTTGTTTGCATGTTGCAAACTGCAATTCAATGTGACTAATCGGTGAACACAATAACTATATTCCTTATTTGTCGACGACTATACAGTGTAAGACGAGGTGATGACCTATAAACAATCAAAACAATATTTGATCTATATAACATGAATTTTCACATTCATACGTATGTGATGTGGATGTGTGATGTGTGTAACTGCATACTTTGCCTCGATAAATTTTTCCATGATTTAACAAGTGAAAATTGTCGGTTGAAAAGGTTAACAATGTTGTGGCTTATACCTGAATTATCTTTGATTTTGAATATCTCATTGAACATCCCGTTAGGTTCTATACAAGATTGCGACAAATGTTAAAGTATATATGGTAATTTTATTAATTTTAGTCACGTATTTTGAATATTTTCCTTGCGCTCGATAAGTTTCCGAGCAGAAAACCACGAGGTCTTCACCAAATAACTTTAATTTGTGAATTTTTAAACAAATTGCATTAAATTCAATTGGCAAATTCAAGTCCAAACTTTTTTGTCACTAATACAACACTTGAGACACACTTGAGAATGTTTATCTCGAAGTCGTCGTAAAAACGCCAACCCGATATGCTTGTTTGACGTTTTGTAGAACTACCTTAAAATAGTTCGAAATATCCACTCAGCAAATTGATTGATAAACTCAGACAGCATTCTGTGAGCTGCAGACAGATTGCGCGGATGGCGAAAATCATTTCCATCTATGAATACAAGGACTGGCACTGATTTTGAAATCGTTCGATTTATAGTACGATCTGCAGACTGTAACCAATAGGACAAACCGTTTCAAAAGTCCAAACAATTTTAATGGAAAATTGGAAACGAATTAATTGCATGTAACATGTCAGAAGAAGAGGGGAAACATGACAGTAGGGTGGAATAATGTGAATCAGACATGAACTGTCTGTATTTTTAATAGAAAGTTTTCGAAATTTTGTAAGACTCTTGAAGGCAACGAAGAACTTCAATAAAAATTTTCTGTTCTCAATCGACCGCTATTTGGGTATATTTACAGATTGCTTATTGTAAAACGCACCACAGATTTGCATTAATTATTCTGAAGCTGCATTCACGTCACGGATAAGGATGATGTAGCAGAGACACTCGATCGATGTGTTAGGAAAAGATAACAAGGCCGGAATGGAACGTTCATACGAGGTCCAATGTCCAAGTACCCAGAGATTTCATTTTACGGTGGACTAGGTTTGTATTTATATGACAACATCAAAGTTAACGTGTGAAGGTATAAATTAGTCCTTGGGAAAGTGGGTTTCTGAGGCAGATGAAACAAAGAAAAAACACAGCTGACACGCAAGTGAGTGCGCAGCAAGACCGATGGAAGTTCATTGTCATGGTTAATTCGGATGATTTGTATTTAGTAACAAAGAAAGACAATGATTTGAATTTACCGAAGAAAATTGAGGCTTGTTGCCGAGAAACACATGGCTCACCCAACACCTTCCCTTGTTGAAAGTTTTGTGCGTCCGTTCACTCGCTAGTGATTGAATCTCCGTAATTGTCTGAGCTTCGACCTTTATGAAATCAAACTCAATTCCCTCTGTAGCGTTGGTAACCCGAAAGTTTTTAGGAGAATATCGAATGGGATACCCGTTGATTCGGACGGCAGCGTGGTTGTCCAGGTCGTACAAAGCTTACGGCCCGTGAATAGCTCTGCCGGTGAATGTTTGTTTGGTAACCCTCTATGCAGCATTGTGTGGTTAGATTAATTCTGATGATGTTCCCTTCACAGAGCCCACTTGGAGGCATTGACATTACGCTCAGGTTTACCATATAATTGTGTGTAGTGCGTTCGAAATCGTGTGCATAGCAGAACATTTCGAACAATCTTGAGGAAACTAGAGTGTCATTTCCTGAAACGATCTTACTTTGGAGCGCATGTTGGCTGAAAATTCGCTTCGGCGCATCGATTGTGGCCGTAGTGGTTGGTGGGGTTACTTGGGTGATTTCCGGCCTCACCTAATGAGCATCAACGATGACCTGAAACATCGTGCCGTCAACCGTGATACGTATTAATTCCACTAGTAACACTAATTTCCGGACCCGTAGACCATTGAGTCAGTAATAACACGTGAAGACAAAACCAGAGTGAATTGTATTTTGAAACTCACAATTATCAAAGCGCATGAAGCGCGGTCAGACTATCGATCGTTTATTTTAAACTATCCAATCAGCTGTCGACAGGCTGAAAAACACTCAAGCGTTCGTAGCGCAATGTAACATACTTCCACACTGCAGTTAATGTCACGATTAGAGTATGTATCGTGAAACTAGTTTTGGACTACGCGTGGGTTTATACAAGGCTATTGGAGTAAATCCATCTGAGGTCATTGGAGGCCCTGGGTCAATCGTTATGCCATCTCGTGAAATTGCTGTATCCGTTGATTCGGGAACAACTCTCTATTCAGATGGTCTCGGTTTAACATAATCCATATGCTTTCGAACTGTTTGTCAGTTTTGAAAATGAACGGTTGCTTCTCTGTCGTTCGCTCTAGGTTGGCACCTGATTGCCATGTTTGCTCATGAGGCAGTTTGGTATAAGCCGATTCATTCTCTTGCGGTTCTCGTTTAAGTGGACTGTCTAAGTGTATATGATCTTCAACTTACTGAGCGCGAGCACGTTCTGCAAGGCCGTTTGACACACGATGATATGGTGCCGTCGTAAGGTGATACATTGCTTTCATCTACAGGAACTAATTCATGGCTATACTGGGGATCATTGTCATTTACTAGGGTCTTTGGAGGTCCGTAAGTGGCCACCATAGAACGACAATTAACCGTGGTCTCCCCTGTCATGCTATGAACGATGTGGACATCAATCCACAACCAGCACAAGTAACATCTTCCCCTCAACCGGCCCACAGTAATCGGCATGCGCTCACTGGCACTGTCCATGTGGTATTTGCCATGGCCGTATTGGGCCCGGTGTTTTGTTGATACTGTCGATATGTATGACAATGTCGTACTTCTTCTTCAATATCTTTGTCGATTCTAGGGGACCAGCAATAGCTTCTGCCGGAGCTTTCATCCGTTTTTCTAAATAAAAACGAGCGTGTCATCCATTTATGTGACATGTGACAAGAAATTTCAATGCATAAATTTGATAAGGTTTTAAGTTGATGGGATAATTTGAACTAATAATCAAGTTTTAATTCGCATACGCAGCACCCACCCGTTACAATAGTTTTCAGTTTGTTCGAAATATATTGAAGTAGAATATTTGAAAGTGCGAATATTTAGAAACTTCAATCCATGAATAAAGAGATTGAACACTATGAAATGTGCCTCTCTTGACGTAGATCATAATAGTGAATCTTCATAGGCTGAAAAATATCAGACTTTGTTTGTATATTACAAATAACAATTGTGAGCTTAAAATATTTAACAACTTAGCAGTGTGTACATAATTAACTTTTGATAAAATGGCTATGGTAGTAGTTGCTTTCGCCGTACGAAATAAACCGCCGAACTGATTCGAGCGTTGTTTTGACAGAAATGAAAAGATTCGGTTTGTCGTTTAAAGTTCAATAAATTTACGGTACAGTGGGCTGCATTTATTCATGGTCGCATATGTAAAGTGATACAACAGTGCTTCTTCCATGATAGTCCAACCGCGGTCCTCATTCGTTAGAAGCAGCGTGATTTGCTGCAAGATTTGGCACTGCGTACAAATCTTCCTACCGTGGCAAGTGCTGCGGGAGAGATTGTTCCTCCCGAATCGGACTGTTTAGTCATTCGAAAAGCTGTATAACATGAAAATTCATGCGATTGTGATGTACATCCATGGTCGACATCGACCGAAGGAGGCCAACAACAACAACAACAAACCTCCCTGATAATATTATAAAAGAATGGAGTAAACTTTGAAGAGTTTTTGAAAGCCATGTAGAATGCTACATTCACTCATAAATTAGGAACAAGAAGCACAAAATTAACAACCCATAGAAATTCGGGTGTGGAACAGGTTTCAAGTGACAAAGCTTGTCAAAAGCGGGAGCAAATGGAAAACATCATCAGCTGTTGAACAATATGAAATTCCGTCAAGGTCGGACAAACAAGCTCAACGTCAACCGGACTTGAAAGAAATGGTGGACACGAAATTGGCTGACCAATTCGATCAAAAGGACAACCTGGTGAAGACAGTCTAGTGACATATTTCTAGTTAAGAGTTTTGCTTATACAATAAAGGAGGGTGTCTAGTTCGTTTTCATTAATATACTAAACGATTAAAGCAATTGCCGCGTCGTTATATTTTAGTATTAGGTAGTGAACGTTATTATTGTTGAAAAGTTTGTCCACTAGTGTTAATCATGAGGCAGAAGACATGTGAACATGTAACGGATGAGACGGGAATACCGTTAGATTGAGTGGCTGCAACAAGTGAGTCAAAGTCGCAGATCTTGAAACCGGAAAGGGGATGTAACTGCTTTAAATTATTGCATGCTTTCTCGCAATACTAGTGTCGTATCATTTAATGTAAATATATAGTAACCAACCACGGTTGAGTACGGTAAACAATTGGGAGGGTTCGGGTTTACTTATTACTTTGAATTTAGTGTTTTATTGATTTAACTAAAGAAATGACGATGTAAGTAGAGAGAGTCGGTAATAGTCGATAAGTCTCCGCATTCTGGCAATAACATTCCATTATCCTGAGAAGTAAATCTCAATTTTCAATACAGGTTTTGCATTTTCTTCACTGTTCTGCCGGAGACTGCTTCACGGGTGGAAATTGAACGCAGCTATTTCAGAAATGTCAAACTTTTGAATCTGAACTAATTGGGAAAATAAACCAAATTTTTGAATATGCGTACCCGAAAACATACTGAAAAGATGACAAAGATTGCCTAATGACAAATAACCAACACGATTTAGTCTAGATCAAGCTCCGCAATTTATTGTTAGCTTAGAATAACGACAACGTCTGATGTAACAGCAAGGTACAAGCGATTCCTGTACAAATATTAATTAATTTTTGATCTTGAACTAAGTAGATTTACGAGATGAATGAAGTACAATTTTACATGCAATTTAATACATCCAGACATACTTCTTTTTTACATTTAAAATGCCAAAATTTTTGTTATTCAATCAATTTATATATGGTTCGTTTGCGTGATGCACGATTATCCTATGTGACAAAAATAGATTAGTAAATTCCGATAAATTTTGTCAATCGCAATATGCAGTGGGACAAACAAATGAACAATATTGAGAAATAATATGCAACGGATAATACATGACGATTGCAAACATGGCTATTAAACAATTAAGAAAATACTGCATAATTGAAACAAAAACATAAGTTTGATGTGGAATGAAAAATCTGTAATTGTCAGAAGTGATGTGTTGCTCACATTCCCCGAAATTGCACTCCACTACCGGTTACTGGCTATTTGACGTCATCAGGTGGAGACAGTAAGATTAGGTTCAGTGAGCCTTGAAACAGTGGTTAAATGGCTCAATGAACCTAATCTTACTGTCTCCACCAGATGACGCCAAACAGCCTGTAACCGGTAGTGAAGTGCAATTTCGGGGGATGTGAGCAACACATCACTTTGGTCATCCACAAGCGCCTTCAGTGCTTAACAACGAATAACTATGTGATTCTGTGTTTGAGCATCGTGGTTCGTTGACGAACCCCATGGAACAGTGGCATTCAAGTATAACCTTGTAATTGTCTGCATTTTCATCACACATACGTTCCGACCGCTTCCCTGCTGTACTGGTAAGATCAGTATGTTCAATGATATGCGTGCCATGAAACAGAGGAGAAATTATGATATTTGTTTATGTTGTGGAGCAACTTTCGGATAATTATATCAAGCTGTGTGCCACGGAAATGGTTGCAACTACGGATGTTTCAAGTTTATGTGTTTAACAGAGTTACTCGTGTATGGGCACATGCGATTAAACAAACTGTTCGTGCCAGCCTTACCCAACAGTGCCTTACGATTTCGCATGTTTTTCACTATTTCTTTACTGTTTAAAAGCATGCGATCCTGTCCCTACGTTCATACAAGATGTATGCAAACAGCACGAAACCGGACGTAAAGTGTATGAAGGACGTGCATGCAAGAACGGGTTATAAGTTCCTCGTTGTTTATCCGGAAACTATTACATCTGTAAGCTAAAATTTCCATGATTCCATCTAATTAGGGTATGCACGTTCTCGAAAAATATGTTTGAGCCCAATGCCACACAATTTCTAATTCAAAATGATATCGGCAACGTTGAAAAATAACTGCAATAGTCTTGAAGCCGTTCCAGTGGATAAAACCATAAATTTACGGAAATACATCAGATTCATCACGGTTTATTCTTTTTTTCCGTCTTAAAG
>JACCGJ010003381.1:13941-25492 GCA_013407085.1 Atriophallophorus winterbourni
AATCGTTCATTGTTCCAATGCGATACTAAACTACGAGTTCCAACAGTACTATACAACTTCGAAAGTATGTGGATCCTGATCCTACAGTCCCTACCTGATGAGTGCAAGCAGCACGAAACCGGCCCTGGAGTGTGTGTATAGATAATGGAAATGCGTGCAAATGAGCATATTTTCGTTAATTTCGTTTGTTAATCTAGAAAATTTCTGTGCCACCACAACCCCACCCAAATTGTGAGCATTCTAGGGTCAAGTTTAAAGGTGCCAATATGTGCAAGGACATTGTCGTAAATTATTGATTGTTAATTACAAAACCAATAAAAAACTAAACAGAAACATTGGACTACGTGAATATATAGACATTTTCTATTTTCCTCAAACTGTGGGATGCAGTTGCGAATTCGTATCATTCGGATGTGCATCAAACGATTTGTCGAAAATCAAAAACTTAGTCGAGTTGCTTTAATTTTGCATTTATTTGAAAATTAGTAAATACAATATAAATAAGTTTAGCCACGACGTTCGCTAAATATTTTGTTTGCAATGCACGGGGTCCGTTCAGCTGGCGCGAGGCGGTCAATAAACGTGCATGCAGCGTACTCAAATCACTCAGACGAGTTTTCGAACGTTTTCTACCTCACTCGTTCTCAATGGTACCCAATACATAATTACACTTAGTTGTGGACTACACAGCACAAGCTTGGACACCATGAACGGAAAAAGACATCCGCTGCTCAAAAAAATTTATAATACGTCAACTAGAATGTTTACTAGACAGCATAATCAACCCTTTGAGCAGTGACTGATTAGAATTGGATTGTGCACTCTCGAGCCCACATGCATCGGAGCTGATCCCATACTGGCATACCGAATAAACCATATGGCGCCCCATCCACTTAGACGCCTCTTTAAAATTGGATCCGATCTCCAAACCTGTAGTCACAATCTAACCCTTCAACTACCACATTCCAGATCAAACTGTCGCCGTAACCTTTACACAGTCTGTGTATGCTTTTTGTGGAACAGTTTGCCGCCAGTAATTAGTATGGTATCTTAAGACAATGAGCCATGTGGAAGAATTTAATGAGTTTCTAGTTGCGTAGTCGGCTTCCGATAAGATTGTGCCAACTTACACATTCAGCACGAGCAATATGTTCAAAGACCGCGTCGACACAGGTTAACCGTTTGCAAGACTTCACATCGTATATAGTCTGATTGCATGTTCCGAGCATGCGGTTTTGATCTGTATGACATTGTAGCTAATACTGATTGCTTTCAAAATTGAATTATTAGAATTTTAGGTTTATTACATTCTTCCGAGACTATAATATTGATAACTGCTCAGAGGCACCGATTCAATTATGTTGCTTTGTTATAGAAAATCAATACCCGCGCTTCTACCTTTGAACATAAAATATTGATGTTATTATAATAATATTATGATAATAATATAAAATCAATTATTAAAAAAACGTTTAGATGTAAGACGCTGTTTGGTATCTTCAAATATAAAATTTATTTTGTTTGCATGTTGCAAACTGCAATTCAATGTGACTAATCGGTGAACACAATAACTATATTCCTTATTTGTCGACGACTATACAGTGTAAGACGAGGTGATGACCTATAAACAATCAAAACAATATTTGATCTATATAACATGAATTTTCACATTCATACGTATGTGATGTGGATGTGTGATGTGTGTAACTGCATACTTTGCCTCGATAAATTTTTCCATGATTTAACAAGTGAAAATTGTCGGTTGAAAAGGTTAACAATGTTGTGGCTTATACCTGAATTATCTTTGATTTTGAATATCTCATTGAACATCCCGTTAGGTTCTATACAAGATTGCGACAAATGTTAAAGTATATATGGTAATTTTATTAATTTTAGTCACGTATTTTGAATATTTTCCTTGCGCTCGATAAGTTTCCGAGCAGAAAACCACGAGGTCTTCACCAAATAACTTTAATTTGTGAATTTTTAAACAAATTGCATTAAATTCAATTGGCAAATTCAAGTCCAAACTTTTTTGTCACTAATACAACACTTGAGACACACTTGAGAATGTTTATCTCGAAGTCGTCGTAAAAACGCCAACCCGATATGCTTGTTTGACGTTTTGTAGAACTACCTTAAAATAGTTCGAAATATCCACTCAGCAAATTGATTGATAAACTCAGACAGCATTCTGTGAGCTGCAGACAGATTGCGCGGATGGCGAAAATCATTTCCATCTATGAATACAAGGACTGGCACTGATTTTGAAATCGTTCGATTTATAGTACGATCTGCAGACTGTAACCAATAGGACAAACCGTTTCAAAAGTCCAAACAATTTTAATGGAAAATTGGAAACGAATTAATTGCATGTAACATGTCAGAAGAAGAGGGGAAACATGACAGTAGGGTGGAATAATGTGAATCAGACATGAACTGTCTGTATTTTTAATAGAAAGTTTTCGAAATTTTGTAAGACTCTTGAAGGCAACGAAGAACTTCAATAAAAATTTTCTGTTCTCAATCGACCGCTATTTGGGTATATTTACAGATTGCTTATTGTAAAACGCACCACAGATTTGCATTAATTATTCTGAAGCTGCATTCACGTCACGGATAAGGATGATGTAGCAGAGACACTCGATCGATGTGTTAGGAAAAGATAACAAGGCCGGAATGGAACGTTCATACGAGGTCCAATGTCCAAGTACCCAGAGATTTCGTTTTACGGTGGACTAGGTTTGTATTTATATGACAACATCAAAGTTAACGTGTGAAGGTATAAATTATTCCTTGGGAAAGTGGGTTTCTGAGGCAGATGAAACAAAGAAAAAAACAGCTGACACGCAAGTAAGTGCGCAGCGAGACCGATGGAAGTTCATTGTCATGGTTAATTCGGATGATTTTTATTTAGTAACAAAGAAAGACAATGATTTGAATGTACCGAAGAAAATTGAGGCTTGTTGCCGAGAAACACATGGCTCACCCAACACCTTCCCTTGTTGAAAGTTTTGTGCGTCCGTTCACTCGCTAGTGATTGAATCTCCGTTATTGTCTGAGCTTCGACCTTTACGAAATCAAACTCAATTCCCTCTGTAGCGTTGGTAACCCGAAAGTTTTTAGGAGAATATCGAATGGGATACTCGTTGATTCGGACGGCAGCGTGCTTTTCCAGGTCGTACGAAGCTTACGGCACGTGAATAGCTCTGCTGGTGAATGTTTGTTTGGTAACCCTCTATGCAGCGGTGTGTGGTTAGATTAATTCTGATGATGTTCCCTTCACAGAGCCCACTTGAAGGCATCGACAATACGCTCAGGTTGACCATATAATTGTGTGTGGTGCGTTCGAAATTGTGTGCATAGCAGAACATTTCGAACAATCTTGAGGAAACTAGAGTGCCATTTCCTGAAACGATCTTACTTTAGAGCGCATGTTGTTTGAAAATTTGCTTCGACGCATCGATTGTGGCCGTGGTGGTTGGTGGGGTTACTTGGGTGATTTCCGGTGTCATTTAATGAGCATCAACGATGACCTGAAACATCGTGCCGTCATCGTGAAGACAGTCTAGTGACATATTTCTAGTCAAGAGTTTTGCTTATACAATATAGGAGGGTGTCTAGTTCGTTTTCATTAGTATACAAAACGATTAAAACAATTGCCGCGTCGTTATATTTCAGGATTCGGTAGTGACCGTTATTATTGTTGAAAAGTTTGTCCTCTAGTGTTAATCGAGAGGCAGAAGACGTGAACATGTAACGGATGAGACGGGAATACCGTTAGATTGAGTGGCTGCGACAAGTGAGTCAAAGTCGCAGATCTTGAAACCGGAAAGGGGATGTAACTGCTTTAAATTATGGCATGCTTTCTCGCAATACTAGTGTCGTATCATTTAATGTTAATATATAGTAACCAACCACGGTTGAGTACGGTAAACAATTGGGAGGGTTCGGGTTTACTTATTACTTTGAACTTAGTGTTATATTGATTTAACTAAGGAAATGACGATGTAAGTAGAGAGAGTCGATAATAGTCGATAAGTCTCCGCATTCTGGCAATAACATTCCATTATTCTGAGCAGTAAATCTCAATTTTCAATACAGGTTTTGCATTTTCTTCACTGTTCTGCCGGAGATTGCTTCACGAGTGGAAATTGAACGCAGCTATTTTAGAAATGTAGAACTTTCGAAGCTGAACTAGTTGGGAAAATAAACCAAATTTTTGAATATGCGTACCCGAGAACATACTGAAAAGATGACAAAGATTGCTTAATGACAAATAACCAAAACGATTTAGTCTAGATCAAGCTCCGCAATTTATCGTTAGCTTAGAATAACGACAATATCTGATGTAACAGCAAGGTACAAGCGATTCCTGTACAAATATTAATTAATTTTTGATCTTGAACTAAGTAGATTTACGAGATGAATGAAGTACAATTTTACATGCAATTTAATACATCCAGACATACTTCTTTTTTACATTTAAAATGCCAAAATTTTTGTTATTCAATCAATTTATATATGGTTCGTTTGCGTGATGCGCGATTATCCTATGTGACAAAAATAGATTTGTAAATTCCGATAAATTTTGTCAATCGCAATATGCAGTGGGGCAAATAAATGTACAATATTGAGAAATAATATGGAACGGATAATACATGACGATTGCAAACATGGCTATTAAACATTTAAGAAAATACTGCGTAATTCAAACAAAAACATAAATATGATGTGGAAGGAAAAATCTGTAATTGTCAGAAGTGATGTGTTGCTCACATCCCCCGAAATTACATACCACTACCGGTTACTGGCTGTTTGCCGTCATCAGGTGGAGACAGTAAGATTAGGTTTAGTGAGCCTTGAAACAGTGGTTAAATGGCTCAATGAACCTAATCTTACTGTCTCCACCAGATGACGCCAAACAGCCAGTAACCGGTAGTAGAGTGCAATTTCGGGGGATGTGAGCAACACATCACTTTGGTCATCAATAGGCGCCTTGAGTGCATGACCACGAGTCACTATGTGATTCTGTGTTTGAACATCGTGGTTCGTTGACGAACCCCATGGAACAGTGGCATTCAAGTATAATCTTGTTTACCATTTATCCACTGTTTCAAGGCTCACTGAACTTAATCTTACTGACTCCACCAGATGACGGCAAACAGCCAGGAACCGGTAGTAGAGTGCAATTTCGGGGGATGAGAGCAACACATCACTTTGGTCATCCATAGGCGCCTTGAGTGCATGACCACGAGTCACTATGTGATTCTGTGTTTGAACATCGTGGTTCGTTGACGAACCCCATGGAACAGTGGCATTCAAGTATAACCTTGTAATTGTCTGCATTTTCATCACACATACGTTCGACCGCTTCCCTGCTCTGGTGGTAAGGACAGTATGTTCAATGATATGCGTGCCTTGAAACAGAGGAGAAATTATGAAATTTGTTTATGTTGTGGAGCAACTTTCGGATAATTATATCACGCTGTGTGCCACGAAAATTGTTGCAACTACGGATTTTTCAAGTTTATATGTTTAACAGAGTTACTCGTGTATGGGCACATGCGATTAAACAAATCGTTCGTGCCATCCTTACTCAACAGTGCCTTACGATTTCGCATGTTTTTCACTAATTCTCTACTGTTTAAAAGCATGCGATCCTGCCCCTACGTTCATACAAGATGTATGCAAACAGCACGAAACCGGACGAAAAGTGTAGGAGGACGTGCATGTTAGGACGGGTTATAAGTTCGTTGTTGTTTATCCGGAAACTATCACATCTGTAAGCTTAAACTTTCATGATTCCATCTAATTACAGTATGCGCGTTCTCGAAAAATATGTTTGAGACCAATGCCACACAATTTCTAATTAAAAATGCTTTCGGCACACGTTGAAAAATAACTGCAATAGTCTTGAAGCCATAAATTTACGGAAATACATCAGCTTCATCACGGTTTAATCGTGTTTTCCGTCCTAAAGTCTATTAATTTGCCAAACCACACTTCCATTATGCACAATCTAACAATCATCACATCAAACCCGATAGTAATTGCGTCACGGTTTCTTTCTGGGGTCAACCTTCCCGTCGGTGAACAACCTCTGAGTCCCAAAAGGCAAGATAATGATAATAACTCAAGTGGGTGTCATGCAGAAGACAAAAATTAAACCCAATCCTACTGTTACACTTGAATCTCGTGATTACCTAGAATGTCCTCGGTGCGTCCCTCTCGTAACTCCGACCTGATATTTCAGACAAATTCGTGACAAACAGCTTGCTACGTTAGTTCGATTTGACCGAGCTAGACAATGCGTTTTTTGTTAAGTAGCTAATAAACGAGTTTTCAAATGAACCATTTTTATGCAATTCTTTCACAAACAGAATTTGTGAGAGGTTGCAATTATTGTATTTGGGCCCTTTAGTCTTCCTATTGCATAGGAGTGCGAAGTCCTGGATATCATCTGTTTCGCGATTATGGTGCAGGGAATAATTATTGATCCAAGGTTACACAGAATATGATTGTATAGATAGAAATACTGAGATTTCGTGAAAACCCATTATAGTTAACAACCAAACAAGTGTCTAGGTCATTATTTTTGCATTTCTCGGTCTAAGCAACTTTCTTTATGAATCACATTTTTAGAATATGCAGTAAAGCATGGAACTATTGAAAATTTTATTATTTTGAAATATTAGGTCGATCTACGCACTTCTCCAACATGAGGCTGCTGCATACATAATGGACTAACGACATTTAGTCTTTCGTGTAATGTATAATTAATTACAGTTAGGTCCCACCTCTGAGTATAACGACTGTTTATCTATACATGGCAGCATCAGTTGTCTCCCTGATTTAGAATTTACGCAAATTATAAAATTGCTTTCAATTTGTAGATATGATATAACCACCATTTTCGACCCTTGTCGTACGTTGTGCTTGCTAGTAGGTAAACTTTAGGAAGTCGTTTAGCATTAGTCATCGTATCAATCCTTGTTGTATGCAATAGTAAATGAAGGCGAATCTGGATGGACAATTCAGGTCTAAGCAGAGCATCAGCAGAAAACATTCTTTATTTATTATAGATTAATACAATTTTTACTTTTTCGTATCTGAACCAAGATATTATTTTCTTCCGGAAACTGTTAAACAAGGTATAGATGTTTTAGTAATCGAAAATGAAATTTTTTATTGGTCATTTGCAAGAATTTAACTGAAGTAGATCAAATTAGAACACAAATAACTTTTCACTACCCAGGTTTTACTTCTCAGCCTTTCGTGGTGTAATTTCCGCCAGTAAATTATCACGAAACCACTAGCTATCTATTTACGGGGGTGACGGATGGGAGCAGTGGTATTCATTTTCCCCGAGGGAACAATGTGGTGGCCGTGTCTTTACCTCTGTGATTACAAACTTTGGACGATTGAGATTGGTCGAATATTACACTTTCTTTTGCCCGATATTATTCATCATTATTAATGCTTGGAGGGATACAATTTGGTTTATTACGTGCCTGTGTGTTCATACTGCTATAGAACAACACCCAAGGGACCAAGGAAATTGCAAACGAAATTGCGATTCCGTCGCTTTGGTAAGATCCTTGGGTTTGATTTTACTGCTATTTATTATGCTATCATTAGTATAAGTTTGACTCAATATTCAATAGGACAACAATGAATTTCCTACTTAGCTTAGATTCCCATGAATTTGATTCAATATGTTTAAAAATCACCAATTTCGTTTTGATACAACTCAACGATAAACATTCTATCCTGATTCATGTATTCAGAATTTGATACAGCAAAATTGCGCACACAGAGAAATTCATCTCGACACATTTATTCACCACACGCATAAAGCGAAATATTCTCACGTTGAACATCCTTCAATCCATCTTGATATTAGCAAAGCTACACTATGAATATTTTCAAACAAATTGACTCTGAAGTATGTATCAGGATATGGAGAGTAATTGACATTAGCAGCAAAACAATACTCTGTTCCAAGATGGCACACATACAACCTTTTCATTTTTCGAAAAGTTGATATTAAACTCGAAACACGTTTCAGACGGCAAGCAACATTCTTTGACCATGCTTTGACGTGCTTTTGCATATTTACGCCGCATCGGCAGCTGAATCAACAAAATGACTTTCACTCATTCGGTAAGCGTCACGCGTCGTTTGACAGACAAAAATTAAAAAATAAAGCGTTTTTGGTAGCGAAAGCAAATATTGGAACAATGGATCATTAAAAACCGAAAATATTCTCGGATCAATAGATTCAAGAGTGAAAAATCGTTTTTTTCTTCTGGAAATCAAACGACAAAATCACAATGCCGGGAATCGTGTGAACTAATATGATGTTACAACATAAGCAAGAAAACGTTTGCGTTGTGAGGTTAATTGCTCATATGTTTAAGATGAAGAAAATAGGTTTATTTGTTTGAACAAATTTGCAGAAAATATTAATTTAGCCACCACAATTTCCAGAATATAATGGACGAGCAGAAAGTAAAAATATTCAAATCCGAAACTGCTTCAAATTCGTCTACCAGTGGCATAAACGTTCTGATGAAAATCGACTAAATTTCAGCCTGCAAGATTTTTTCCACCGTGCTCTTCAGTATTCATTTGAAATTTCTCAAACCAGCGCAGCAAAATTACATGTTCCAAAATCTAAAAATAGCAGCGCATTTAAAATCGTGCATGGCGTAATATATTCTTGGTTTATATAGAAACGCTAAAAAAATTAATAACAAAGAGGTTCTTGATGATAGTAATAAGAAAAACGTGTGGTATAATTAACTTTAAGCACGGTCTCTTTAAAGGCCGCGCAATATTATATTGTTTATCAGGTCGATCGATATGCAGAAAATCAAAATCGGCTACGGTGATGAGGAGAAAGGTGACCGTTATTGTTTGTAGCTAAACTTTGAGCATACTTGGCAGAAAACGCTGAGTAAATTTGGCGACGATTTCCGATCAATGGCTATAGATTACTCATTCGAGTATTGCACACACTTAGATAGGTAGGATTTTGATGACCATTTTCACTCTGCTAATATGGCTTTCGGTTTTTTTAATAGTTTTTTTCGATTTTATTATTTGGTATGCCTCATTTTAAATGCCGCATGATCTTTGAGCGAAAAGCAATCAGGTACTCATTCTTGTGACTCATTGAGTCAATGAAGGTAACGTATACAAATACTTGACTTATGTTGCATGATTGTTTCTATAATGTTAAATCTTGAATCTTGAATTATTCATTTAACGAGTTGTCTGCAATGAAAATGTCCGAGATATGCTTGAACTATATCTACGTACAAAGAACGTCCAAAAATACTTTATCCTACACTGAAATCTCAACATGTTAATCAACGAAGGCCGAAAATGGCATTTAAATATTCGAGCAGTATCGCAGTGATAATTCAGGTGAAATTTCGGTGTTTCGTATTGCAAAATTATTGGAGATTTTGTTTACAATACACACTGAAATGTTTATTGTTCATGCCCTCCAAAAAGAACTTTTTGGTACAACTCATGGAAAGTCATTTCGATTTTTTTGTTAAGTTGCACGGGAAACAAAATTTTACTTCGTTTTGATTTATTTTGGGTTTGAGTTGGAAAACATAAGTCGTTTCGAAGTTTATTACTTTAACAGCTCTCATGTGAGTTGAATTCGATCATACTATGAACGTTACACCTTGTGATCAGACAATGTTCAACACCGAGCATTTTATCAATTCGAGGACACATTGTGCAGTGTTAATTATGGCATTTCAATGCTATGCATTACATCACCCTCCGGCAAAACACCGGTGCTGGAAACGCCGAAATGTTTGATGACGACAACTGCAAATCCCCTTAATAGTTCCGTTTTCAGAGGGATTGCATTAGAACGGTTCGCTCGACAATACATTCTAAGTTATGAGAAGATTGAAAACATCCGCCGCTATCGAACGATGTGTAATTCGTTAAGATCGGTCAAACAAGCGCTGTGAGGTAAGGGTGTGAAACGTACCGGTTGGCACAAAATCGATTAACAAATCAGGTCGAAGTGGCAAGCGGTACAAACACGTTCAGGTCAGTGTTGCCGTTACTTGATTTGCCTATATGAGATGGGTGTGTGTTTTGTTCTTTGTCTTGTGTGTAATAAATGAATTTGGCCAATGGGCTTTTGCTTGTGTTGCGGAACTTGGGGTGATTAAATTTGGACAGTTTGACCGGAAGGATCAATCGAGACGTAAACTTTAAGTGGCTGTAAATCGCGGGAGAGCGATGACCAGAATGTTTTCGTAAGAAGCTATATGTTTGCCAGCTGTCACTCGTGGACCTCAAATGACCTGACGCCATCATTTCCGGCCTCACTCCCAACCCGCTACAATAACATTGATATTTCATTGTCTTCCATGCAGGAATTAATAATAATTAATTTAATATATAAATAATAGCATTAATATTTCTTATAGCATTTCTAGAATGACAAATGAATATATTGAAATCTAAGCGTTACACCATACTTTTATGGGATAATCTACTGGATCCAAGCGATATCGAGTTTATGATTATGACTGCGGCATAGAAGAAGAAGCATGACGAAGAAGAAGAATAGGAATTTATTCGATGATAAGGACTACTGGTTTCGAAACCAGTCTAAAGAGTTTATTACCAACCAGGCGTTGTACACTAAAAACTACTTAGTCTGTCAGAGTTGATTTTTTGGCCAACATATGCATTTTATTTGGTAAAAGAGAGAGTCAATAAATCAATATTCAGAGTACTGTTATTCTCCATTCGGAAATATTTCGTTTCTGAATGTCGATGTCTTCATCCTTGAATACTCAATTTTGATTAATGTAAGTATATGGCAGCCATCCTATTAAGTTGTGTTCCCGTAGCCTAATGTAGGAAATGTAAACACTCTTAATCTTTGACAATATGAGCGATTCACCGCTTTAACTACTAGTTAAAAATATATATTGTACTACAGCATTTCATACAGATAAATTGTGTTTACAAATTATTGTTACGTAATATAGGCTACCACACGCTATGATTATAGCACATAATCACAAAACAAGTGCAAACTGTTTTGTTTACGCATCGTAGTAGCAAGAAAATGACCTTTTTCATTCACTTCTCTCCATGGAATACATTCCAAAACCGGTTCACTACTACACCCGTAGACAAATCCATTTCAACATTACTGTCTCAACACTTACCAATTACTCGTTGCGTTTAAACTCACTGTATTCCTTTGGATGACACTGACTACAAGATCTTTTTAACAGTTTATCTATTTTCAATTTCAGATGGAAGCAACTTACATAAGTTTAATGTTGGGAATGAAACATTTGATCATAAATTATCGTTAACGTTTGTTCAAGTAATGGTATATGCATGCAATCACTCGTTTATCTGAGATAGTTTTCTAAGGAATTCAATGTTCATAAATACATTTATGATTCCTGTTTGAGAATTATTGATAAAACACCGTAGTCCTAGTTTCCGAACTGATATTAATTATGCCAGCACTGATTTCGAAAAT